>VZTD01004190.1:854697-1060210 GCA_013397725.1 Rhagologus leucostigma | reverse complement strand
TTCACTTGTGAAAGGTTTGTAGTAAAGAAGGAGGCATTGGGAAAGAAAGATGTTTAAAGGTTTGCTTTGATTTCTTATCATTTTCTTTTTTTCCACTTTTCATTCTGTTGGTAATAAACTTTTCTGTATATTACAACTGTTTAAGTGTGGACGTTGTTTTGCCTCGAAGTTTCGTTACATTTTCCTCAATAAATCCATATTCCCCTTATGCATATAATTGGATTTCGTGTGTTTGGCGTTTAAACCAGTGTCAAACCACTACAGCAGTCATCTGGTCCATCTTTTGATGGCCTGTTCCCTACAGTGTATCAAGGTACAAGCACTTTAAACAATCAGTCTTGAAATGAAGAAGAAGCATCTGATGTTAACAGGAGCAGGTATGACCCCAGCAGGAGGAATTGGTGCCTTACTGTCATCCAGGGTAGCCAATGACCAGAGACCCACCTGATTACAGCTGGATTACTGCACTCTGAGATGGATAGGCTTTCCCAGCCTATTTGTACTCAGTCTCTGCTCCCTTCAGGAGAAGCACGGGGATGTTAGCTTATTCCAGTTTCTGAAATATACTCTTATTTCCAGCCAGGCCTTTCTTGAAGCTGTCAGATTGCATTGTTAATTCAAGGTTGTTCTTCCTGGAGAGACAAATTCAGATCCCTGCCCTATGGCGTGGGGATGAACCTGCTGGCTTTGGCTCCCTAGCACTCCAGTTAGACTTCTTCCCTGCAGACAGCTTCTCTGTGTGCTCCAGAGCAAGCAAGGGCTGCAGAATCAGGCCTTGAGGTACTAAGATTTACCAAATTTAACTGTACAACACATCTCATGTGCAGTGAAATAAGTGTGGTAAACCACCAATGATTCATCATTTACTTATTGCAGAAAACAAACAGGTTTTCTTCTGAGTCACATGCATGCTAAGAATTTTTTCCTTCTCAAGCAAAACAAAAACCAGTGTTATTTCAAGGCCAGAATAAAAATCAAAAAACAGTTCAGATAAAATAAGAGCTCCTTGAATCTTTGTTAAAATCAGGGACTTGAACATAAATTTATTTGATGTTCTATCAGGTTTGGAAATTTCATTTTCCTCCTGCAGGACATGTTATTGTGCAACTAGGGGCCACAGAGGGTTATGGAGTGTGGATAAGCTGGGATCCATTTGAAGGTCATGAGACCCTTTTCTTCTTTCCACTCCCTCTTTTGGAGATTCTGAGCTTGCTGTTAATAATGCAAACATGTTACATAAAAAACTGACCTGAGATATCAGCTCTAGTGAAATGTGTCCAGTTGGTTTTCATATGTCAGCAAAAGAGATTGTTCAATTTTTTAACAGTAACGTACCATTGAGCACAGTTCTGGAAAGACAAGAGGACAGGAAAGAAAAAAAAACATGCATGGCTAAATAAAGGGACAAGTGAAATGACTGGAAAAAACATTTAGTTTTATCCAGGACTGGAACAACTTTGGAACATGAAACTGTTTCTTTCTGCAGTGAAGAAGCACTATTTTAGATCTATATGCTTTGAGGCTTCAGGCTGTGAAATTTATATGGGTTCTTTTGCCATATACAAGAAACTAACATCTGTCCTGCCTGCCACAGACTTCGATCTTAAGCAAAGAGAGGCGTGTGATGCATATCAGCCCAGGAAATTCCATGTGGATTTTTCTGAGGGATGCTGAAGAAGAATAGCAGCTAAGGTTGTCAACACATTCATATGACAAATCCTTGAAAAATTACAGACCTCCAAACTCTAGCTGAAATTCAGGATCTGTTTCAGTGACACATTCAATGTAAATATTGCTGTGAACACACAGGTCTATCATATAAGCAGCTTAGTATAGCCTCTAACACTGTAAAAATATGAATATTTCTTAGAGATGTGAGTTAATTAACAAATTGCATCCTTTTGTGGGGGAGTATTCAGCACTGGGAAAGCTGCCTCTGTCCATGGGTATCACAGAAAATTTGGGGATCTGTGTTACTGCCTTTGACTACTACCATCTTCCTATATATTGTGTTTTCTACATCACGAGTTAACTGACACATTTCCTCATGACAGCTCCTATATCTCATTAACACAGTGCCCTGTTGATACACAGACTGTGGAGTACATTTGGCAAATGCTGTGGAGGAAGAAGCAGAAATGTTCATGGAGGAGAGACCTGAGTGGCAGAAAAAGGTGTGAGTTGCTGTCAGTGGTAATGAGGTGAAGTCTGAGACAACAAGTTGTGCTTGAGGCAATGGACAACCCCTGACTAAAACAGGAGAGGTGAATGAGATGACAGATCAAATCACAGGACATGGACCCTCAACACAGAGACAAGTTTTAAAACTGCCCTAACAATAGTATTTTGCTGCATCTCAGAGGTCTCCAATGATGTCTTCAATTGAAAGGAGGAAGGAAAAAAGCAGTGTAGTGTCGTACTCAGGCACAAAAGGACCACACAGACCCAGCTCAGTCAGGTAGAGGCCGAGACCCTGAAAGAGAGGGTCTCGTTGTTTATTTTACGTCATATAAATCTGCTTCTGGGAATGACCATGGATTGGAGGATGAAGTTACCACCTCTCTAACCACACTGGTCGAAGGAAAAGACCATCAAACTTTCTCCGCCTCAGGAGAAGGAACGAAAACAAAAGAGAATGTTAGGTAAACATAACTTATGTTTACAGAAAGTGCATGAGAACTTAATTGTATTTACAGAAAGTGTGTGAGAACTCCATCACAGAAATGAAAACATCAAAAGACTGCAAAACTCAGAGCGACAGATTAGGATAAGAATTTGGCAATGTCTTCCCAGAAGTTTCAAGAGAAATAAGGAGTCTAAAGATCAAGTGCTTTGAAGGTGGAAAAGAACCAAGAGGAGAGTGAACAAGAGGAAAAGAGGAAAAGAACAAAGAGGAGCATACATCAAGAGAGGCTATCAACAACAGCAAAATGTTGAAGAAAGTTTGAAAAACGGTTCAGATGCTCAAGAGTTCCCCAAGGAAAGAGTTTTGAAGAATTGTATGTTTAAGGAGAAGAAGAGGATAGGGAAGGGCTATGGACAATAATCAGACCTCCTGAGTCAAGGTAGTAAGAAATGTGTTTAGAAAGGAGCCTGTGGGGCAGGAGGTAACAAGGAAGTTACACGAAGAGTTTAGTGCAGAGGAAAATGGAAAATTGAGAATAAACAATGGGCTATGGGTAGCCTGTAGAGAAGATCTGAGGAGCAAGCAAAATTTGAACAAAATACCTTCAGGAGGTTAAGCAATAGTGAGAGAGACTGAGGAATTGGTAGCTGAAAATGCAGAGTCTCAGTGAAGGCCAAGGAAGTACAATTACACAATAGGGTTGGGATTTACCTCATCAAACATACAGACTTCTAAGGCACAACTAATCTCATTCTAATGCAAACAACTGAAGGAAGGTGTGATGAACCACACACTAAAAGTCCCAGTTTTCTTCCATTAACTGCAAAAGGAGCCCAGATGCAGTCATCCACATTGTCAGTATCAAAACATTAACTCAGGAGGAAGGGGAGAAGGAATGAATGTTTGAAGGGAAAGATGGAAAGTTAGGACATGAGATGAAGGAAGATGCTAACACTGAGTGGAGAAGGAAGCGGAGAAGTGGGATGTAGAAGAGACCTTAAGACTACTCTAAGACTGCTGTCAGACAAAGAAAAATAATCTGTAAATTATAACCAGGGTATGCTCTCTAATATCCACAGATCCAGCTGCATCCCCAGGAGCCTAGGAGAAGAAGGGAAGTAGTAGGTAAACCCAACTTCTTCTATTCATGCTGATGCCAGAACCATGAGTGGGGTGGTGTGTAGTGAAGAGGCACAGAATCCCACCAGATCTTAACCATTTTTACTCCAAGTGCAGCAAACTCCCTACTGTGCCCAAGAAATGCAAGTCTAGAAGAGACATTAAATAGCTCAAATGCAGCACCAAGTGAACATGAATAATCTACCCGAGACTCCAGCTTGTAAGTCCCTATTCAGCCGATGGGCTGGAACATGTAGATTCACTGTTTGGGTCTTTGCTAGTTCAGGAATCTCTGCATCTGGTTGACATGACCTAAACTGCACCATATGGATACTTGAGAAAGCAGTGCTTCCCCACTCATAAGTGATATTTTTAAACAAACAGGACTTTCTTGGGGGAGCAGGCCAAAGAAGAGAAGCATAACACTAGCTTGGAAAAGCTGAATAATTAACAGTTGAAGAAACTCTCATCTTTCAGGATGCTGTGGCAGCAGCTCTGAGCCTTTCCTTTTCTTGTAGTTAGGACTGGCTACTGAGGAAGTCATGATTATACCTTCCTTGTTGTACCGCTTCCAGCTCAGTGTCCAAGCTTGGAGGCATTTAGGGACATGCAATTTTCATGACTTTTACTACTGAGCTTAGCTGAAATCACCAGACAGGAGACACAAGCAAGGACCAAGAAAACAGAGCAGCTCCATTTCCTGCCGTCACTAGGCTGCCGAGGGTTTAGCAGCTTTTTAGACGGGGTGTAGCTCAACATCACCAGTCAGGCATAAGAAAATATGGCAATAGTTTCACCAGAGACTAAAAGTCCCCTGTATTGGTTGTTTAGGGAGTCTCATGCCTCATCTCCTGTGCAGGAGTCCTCTGGGCTTCACATCACCTCTTCTTCCCCCTGACACTTTGGCAGCACCTGGGCAATGCAATCGGAGCCTGTAACACAGTGAAACACTCACTCATGCCTCTCTGCTAAAGGGAGCATTCTCCCCTGCCTTCTTCCCTCCCCTCCTTCTTCTGCTCTGTGTCTTTGCTGAGAGTCCCTCACCGTGCTGCAGGGTCTCTTGCCCAGGCATTTTGAAAAAATACATTCAGCTCTGCCATCATTAAAATCATGCTAGAACAAAACAAAAGGTTTCCAACAGTTATGTGAAAGAAATGAAAATGAAGCCTTGGCTATTTAGTAAATGTCATGTTTCTAGAAGATACTGGGGACTTATTCCTTCCCTTGGAGGCATGTCTGCCTATTTCGACCTTCTCACGGAGGAGCTGCTTTTTGCCTTCTCACCTCTTTTATACTGGGCAGCAAGGCTTGAAGGACACATTCAAAATTACTGTCATTATCGTTCAGTTACTTTAGCAACTGGTACAGGCAGTGTGAAAAGTGCATTTCATCCCCCCCAGATGGACAACATGGATGGCATGTGCAGTGGCTTGCCTGCGGGAGACTTTAGCAAGCCCAGCAACTGCACTGAAATGTCACAGGTGGTAAACTCTCTGGATTTTAATGGGAGCCACGGATGAAAAGCATTTGCTGGAGCCACAGATAAATGACATTTGCAGGACTCAGCAGCTGGGATGCAGCAGTGTTTGCAGCCATAAGCAGAGAGCACCGACACTTAGAGGTATGCTGGGTGTAAGGTACAGGCCAGCTCCTGCAAGTGTCCAGATGTCACAGGAGCAGCTGGTGGGGCAGACAGGGAGGTCAGTGGGGCCCGTCCCAGGTGCCACAGCCCCTGCTGACGTCAGTGGAAGTTCAAGGCACTTAACACCTCCCAGGACTGGCCAGTGAGAACGACTTCCAGAAGGAAACAGTCTTGAAAACAGATCATATGCTGTTAAATGTAGCATAGATGCGAAAAGGGCAGAGCAGTGTGTCTTGCAAAATGTATCTTCTTCAGTGCAGTATCCCCAAGCTGTGAGCTTATTCACTCTTGGCTCTCTCTTCCCACCGTCTTATCTGTTACAGTGCTGGCACAGAGCTGAGTCCAGGGGGACTGCAGAGCTGGAACAAAACAGCAAATGTTCTCCAGGTTTTCTTTTCTTACAGAATTCCCTAACTCCCAACCTACTTAAGGGGGAGCCATGAGCTAAAGTAAAATTATAGTTTTGTCTTCTTCTCAAGCCAGATATCTCCAGAGGGAATTGTGCTCGCAGTGTAATATTCCTCCAGAACTACTACCACCCTCACCACAGCACCTTGCAATGAAAACAGATTCTTTCTGTTCCCTGATAAAGTTTTGAATTAACAAAGGTAGATTAAATGAACAGCCTTTAGTCAATTCAGTTTCGTTGTTCTTTATACCAGTTGTTCTATGCACTGGAATTTTATATTTAATCTTTTATAGCCAGTCTGAACATTTATATAATGTTATAAAGTCTGCAGCTGTTACATGTGATTTGGCAAAGAAAGTATACAATATGTTTGGGAAAAAAAGAGCTTCCAGGTCCCCTTATTTATTTTTAGAAATGCTACATTTCTAGTAAAAATAGAGTTCAATCAATTAAAAATAGTGCTAAATGTAGCAGCTTTGATTTCAAACTTTTGAAGTTTTCTCAATTATTTCAAAGAAAATTGTTAGGTTTTTTCCTAGCAGGAAAATTGTGGGAGTGACACTTTCTGTACCAGGCATAGTAGAAATATTCAATAATTCAGTGGCTTTCAGGGGTCTGTTCTCTCCCTTGTGTTTTAATGTCATGGACTGCTGCATTCTGAATACCAGACAAAACAATCCTATCTTCTAAGATCAGCAAAGAGGACTTAAATACATCAACATATATGTATGATCCACCCAAAGGATATATCCTATATATGAATGATTATCCTATATTCTCATATCCTACTGGATATATGCATACAGGATATTAGTGCTAAGAATTGATCCAGACTAAATGTCCAGACCTTGATAATTTGCCATTACATTATATTTAACACAGGTCAATATATTTACCTTGTTTGCTAATTCACTTTATACACGAGGATATATCCTCCCAGAATCCCAAAGGACATTGCCTTCTTTTTTACTGTGATCATAATACCCATAATAAAAACCAAACCAAACAAAACCAACATTTTAATTTTCTTCTGAGATATTTGTCATTCGCAGCCTGGCTTTACTTGGTTTTAGTAGAGGTCAAAGATGCTCAGCATAACGTAGGGTTGCTGCCGTCTGGAGAGAATGCAGAAATCCCTTTTGAGAGGTGGGACAAGATCTCTGGGTCCAACACAAAAGGTGAGATGACAGGATATGACTACACCAGGCTACACCCCTGGTCCTACAAAAAAAAATTAATCAGGAAAAAAGTAAAGCAGCCCTAAAATCTGCTCTTTATCAGGAGGAATAATAGGTGACCATCCAAGGGTCTGCCCAGCCGGCCATAACAAGAGCACAAGACAGCTTAAGGGTCCTTCAGCCCTGTGGACACACTCTGCGAAGGCAGGAATCCATGACATCAAACATGACAGCTGGCAAAGACGGGGGCATTGCTTCAAGAAGCTCCCCAATCTCTATTCTCTTTGCACCTCTGAAAAAAGGCACAAAGGTGGAGCAAAGACAGGACAAGAGAGTCACAAACACTCAGCAAACAAATTGTTTAGCACAACAGAAAATACAATCTGAGCTCAGTGTCAAAAATGCTGGCAAGGATTATCATGGATGTTGAGTGTTTTCTGACCAATACTACAGGAGTAGCCCAGAGTAGAGAGGGAGTATTCCAGCACAGGCCGAGAGTATTTCATAATTCTTTATTTATTTATGGTGTTGTAGCTGTAGTCTGATCTCATGGGAGGCACGATGGACGATTATATGGCAGCAAAGATTGTGCTGCATCCCTATCTGCTCATGTCCAGATTTCTTTCACATATTAGTCACTTGTAACGTGCTGAACTTTTTATTAAAATAAAAAGAAAAAAAAATCAAGTGCAAGGAGAAACAAAAAAGGGGTCAGCTGGACTCAGCTTGACCTTTTTTTTTTTCCATAAACTAACACTTGTGTGCTTGGGAGCAATGAACTAAATATGGACTTAGCTCAAATGAAGACAGATTCAAGGTTAAGGGGGAGACTTTTGTTGTATTACACAATGCTCTGGGATAGACTATTGTTGGTCCTTGCTGTGCAGATGTAGCCATGGCTGATTATCCCCACTCCCAAACCTCTTTACTCACCCGCAGTGTTTGGTTTCCAAGAGAATGATTCTCTAGTGTCTGATTTATTTCTGCAGAAATGCGTATGTAAAACTAACTTGTTTTACAACTGTTCACCATTGCGCATCCTCTACCCTTAGCAACAGGCAAAAATGGTTTTACAAAGCATATAGTATTCCACACTAGTGTGGTTTGTTGTTTGTTTGTTTTTTATATAGTGTATGATGTGAAGATTTTATGTCTTGTAACAGTAATTCAGTGGACATGAGGATACAATACAGAATTAATGTTATTGAAGGAAAATGAACATTGGGACATCCTCTACTATCACCGAAGCAAAACCACAAAAATAAGTTTTATAATGGAATATCCTTGAGTTTCTGTAGTGCAAATAAAATTCTACATCCAATTTTAAATTTGCCCTTGCTTGTGCTGTAGGCACCAAGAAACTAGCTCTACAGTAATGTAAAGAAAATACTAGCACTGAATATATGCTATGTGCAGTTGGATAGGAGAGGGGAAAGATGTGGATTAGAAAAAACATAGGTAACAGATGCTATACTTTATAAAAAGAGAGATGTACATTGTCTTCCTTCTGGAAGAGGAGGCAGCTCTGTGTTTCTTTTATAATGAACTGAGTAGTTCCCAAATAAATAAGCTGTTTGCCAGAAGTGTTTTGTGTTTGCAGAATTGCTTGAGAATAATAAAATTGAAGCTTTCTAACAGAAAATGGCATTGCATAGATGCATCACAAGGAACAGCATGCTAAATCTGTGCAGGATCTAAATACTGGTACAGAAAATTCAGGAAAAATTAAAAATTAGGGAAATTCATTTTTATGCAAAGAACAAGCAAAAAACAATCTCTGGAATCCAGGAGAAGGCCAGAAACAGGTCTGAATGTCTCCTGTTTTTCTTGATGAAAAGAAGGAAAGCAGAAAGAGGGATGTCAGTACCACAACATACTATAAACAGATATTAAGAAGGAAGAGGTGAATGATACTTTCTGATAGCAAAATTCTGAAGCTTTCAAAGAACAGGATCTCCTGGAGATCAGTGACTTTATTTGACTGTCAGGTGGAATGGGGATGTATGTTTGCAGAATAACTGGAGGGCAGAAAAGGAGAGGGTGTTTTAGTTATGGAGTTTATGGAGTAATGGAGTTTTCTTTACCAGGAGCAATAGCACAATAGGGATCATAGAATCACAGAATGGTTTCGGTTGAAAGGCACCTTGAAAATCATCTAGTTCCAAACCCCCCTGCCATGGCAGGGACACCTTCCACTAGACCAGGTGGCTCAGAGTCCTATCCAGCCTGGCCTTGAACACTTCCAGGGATGGGACATCCACAGCTTCACTGGGCAACCTGTGCCAGTACCTCACTACTCTCACAGTAAAGAATTTCTTCCTAATGTCTAGTCTAAACCTACTCTCAGTTTGAAGCCATCCCCACTTGTCCTGTCACTTGTCCTGGTCCTCGTAAAGACCCCCTCTCCATTTATCTTGTCAGCTCCCTTCAAGTACTGGAAGGACACAATTAGATCATTCTGGAGCCTGCTCTTTTCCAGGCTGAACAATCCCAATTCTATCAGCCTGTCCTCATAGCAAAGGTGCTCCATCCCTCTGATCAAATTGGTGGCCTTCTCTTTGGACTTGCTCCAACAAGTCCATGTCCTTGTCCTTCCTGTGACAGGGACCCCAG
Organism: Rhagologus leucostigma; assembly: GCA_013397725.1. Lineage (NCBI taxonomy): Eukaryota > Metazoa > Chordata > Aves > Passeriformes > Rhagologus > Rhagologus leucostigma. The sequence continues at coordinate 1,050,623 of VZTD01004190.1, read as the reverse complement.
AGCTGGAGGGAATAATCCAGATGGGGTCACACGAGAGTGGATCATGAGCTACACGAAAACTCAAGGAACTGGAAGATGTTTTCAGGAAAAGGAACAGGAAAACAAAGGCAAGACGGGGGATTTCTAAACAAGAGATCTTGAAAGGGGGAAGACTTCAAGGTTAGGGTGAAAAGTTGATATGGCTCCGTTAGGAACACTTTAAGGATGTGAGAGCTGAAAAGGAACAGAGAAAGCTGAGAAGAAAACTGAGATCCAGGAAAAGCAACTAAGGATAAGAAGAAAAAGCATGGATGAAACTAGAAAAGCTACCACAAGAATGTACGAAAAATAAGAACAAAATGTAGCTACATGTTAGAAATCAAAGGAACACAGAGACTTACTCCTTACTAAGAAAAAATTACACAGAAAAGACTGTTAGTTCTTTCACTGTTCGCAGTAATTTCTAATAATATCAGCATTAATCCCACAATGAATCAGATAATTACATTTTTTTAAAAATTGAGGGATCAGAAAGGGAAAAAATATGTTTAGAAAATGAAAGATGTTGCATACCATTAAGAACACTCCTAAGAACTTACCTAGAGCAACCTGAACCAGTTGTGATTATTTTTGAGAATTCATGGATGACTGTACAAATCTCAGAAAAATCAATCTCAGCACACTGTAAAAGCAGGAATTAGAAGACCAGGGAGGCTAATTTTCAGCTATTAATTAAAATAATATAAAAAACGTGGAGAAAAATAATTAAAATATTAAGAGGAGAATTCTGTAGTTGTATCAAAAAGAACTCACGTCAAGGCCATCAAATTTTCTTTTTGGACATGAATGCCAGGGTAGGATATAGAGATTGCAGAAGTAGTCCTTGCAAGTTTTCCTGACACAGGCACTGTTTTTTATAAACAAACTAGCGAAGTAGAATTTAGGCAAAACACCTGTAAGGCTTTTTCTCTACACCTAACTGGAAACCCTACTCTAAGCATACCTATCAATAAAGGTATTTATTGATATTTGAAGACAGGCACTATAAGTAGGATATTTATATTCTACATGTATAACATCAGGGTGAAAGGGTTCACAAGCACTTGAACTACAAGCTCGGAAATCACTGTGATCTTGGGAGATGAAACAGTCAAACAGGTTGATATTCTTGAAAGACAATTTGCAATAGTTCATGTGAAATCCAGGCATCTGGGACAGTTGGGGTGAATTGCCCTCCAGAGATCCCTGTGTCTCTGCTTTGCAATTAAGCGAAGCCCTGGGAACTGCACAGACAGAATGCTTATTTTTTGAGTGTCTTTTGTAAGGTAAGATAAATTCCAGTACAGAAGAACTGAAATGCAGATACAGAGTGGAGAATATTTGTGGTTGGGCAACAGTTCAGCAGGAAAAATCTCAGAGGTACTTCAGATCTCAAACTCATGATGAGTCAAACGTGGTGTTTTGCAGAAGAAAAAAAAAATCATTCTGGGCTATATTAAGAGGATTGTTCCATAAAAGTCATTGAGTATTTATTCAGACCTTCTCAGAATTGACAAGGCCACATCTTGTATCCCATGCCCAGTTTTGGAGGGATAGCAGAAAGAATCCATAAGGGAGGGCTTCAGAAAACACAACCCATTGATATTCCCCTCACCTTACAGCTATACACTTCTTTGGTATAAAAACCTTCTGTCAGCTGCATGATTCACTTAATAAAATATTACTGGATATTAAAGTGTTCTAGTAAAATAATTTATGTAACAGAGAAAACTGTTGTTTGAACTGTGGAAACCAGTTGTAAAGAGGCAACCTTGGCTTCCCTACACAGGAAAACTTCCTCCAAAGGCTATATTTACCCTTATTGAAAACTATCTGGCTGGCTCCAGAGCCAATCACTCCAGCTTGGGGAGAAGTCTGTGTATGCAGATGTTGGAGATAGGGATGGGATCAAATTCCTGATTCGTGTCCTCATAAAAGTGAAGAATGAGGCAGAGGCTGCAGATCTCTAGATCAGTCAAACTGGCATCTCTTGCCATTATTACACCTATATAGCAATTGCTGTTCAAAATTATTTATTCCAGAGTGTGAATTCTGGGGGTAAAAACAGAATTCCAGGGTTGCTCAGTGGTGTATCTAAATCTGCTCACAGCAACAATGAGCAGTCTTACAGCTGGTCCCTTGGTGAGGTCAGCCTAAGGCCAGGGATACGATCTGTCCAAAATTCTCCATTCATCCTGCTAGGAAAAAAAAGAGAGAACAAGACATCTAAACAAGGTAAGGTTTTTAGTATCCCAAATAGAGTTCAGCATGTGGACTGTTGCCTGTGCTGGAAAAGTTAAAGAGAAAAGCAGCAACTGAGAGGAGGAGGATGCCTGATGCTGATGACATTACATATGTCATCTTGAGGAGCTGATGAGGGAATATTACAGGTCTTGACACATAAAAAAATGTTGAAGACTTTTAGATGTGAAATACTACAATTGGGTGGGAATCTGACCAGAAGTTGTTGTACTTCAGGCTTGTTTGGATTTCTTCCAAAGAGCATTTCAAAATTTTGCAATCAAAGTAAAGAACCTTTGAAACATCTCTCTCAACACAGCAATGGTAGTCATTCCCTCTGTGAGGCACAACCACCATTCAAAGCACTGGAATTTTGAATTATTCTTTAATTATCTCATAAAAGCTGCAGAGAATACACACTGTGCCAGCCCATCAGCTGGTGTAAATCAATACAAACCCAGTGTCTCCCATGCAAAGCCCACTAAAAGCAGTAGAAGTCATTTAACTGACATTTCTGCAGTACAGATTTGTTTATTTTATAAAGCCAAAATACTGGCTGAATGAAATGTTTGTACTGGATGTAAAGCCAGAGATGAAGTGTGCTGTGGCTTTTAGTTCCCCTTTTTCTCACCAGTATTTAGGACACAATGGAGAAAGTCTGGAATCACATTGTGGGGATAATCTTTCTTCCTTGATGCAGGATGCTGGAGATCTGCACATGTTCTCTGGCCATCCTAGGCTTTGACAGGTCTCCTGCACACTGAGAGAAGTGCGAAGCCACAGGGCTTTGGAAGTTCCACCTTCTCCATTCCCTCTGCTCTCCCAGGCATAAGAGGTACTTTGTCTTTCAGATGAGCTCCTTATATTTCAAAGCACAAGCCTTCAAAATAGACAGAGCTTTTTTCCTCTGTTGAAAAGAGAAATAAGTAAACAAGTGTCTTCACATAAATTTCCATGCATTTTTTTCTCCCAAAATCCTGCTAGCTGAACACCTCCCCAAGGCCCAAACACAGTAAGATAGAAATATGTGTAAAGAAGATAAAATAACTAATTTCTGATTCACCAAGGCATTCAGTCACATGCCAGACTCAAAATGCAAGAAATTACTGTATTTTTACATTTTTAAATACAAAATCCTGCATTTAAAACACAGACATTTAACCAAGAATTAGTAGGAAACTTGCAATGACAGTATTAGCAGACTGCTATGTACATAGTGGAGTTTAACTCTCATCTAAATCTAAAACGTCTCCACCCTTAAACTGAATTACTGCCATTTTACACCATGGGTCACGATTTTAATGCAATCAATATGCAAAGTTAACAACTCCTTAGTGGATGTAGATCAGTTTCCCACACATCAGTTGCCCTTTCGTGAAGCCTTTTCAGCTGGGCTGACCTTTCTAATAGAACATAAGCTGTTATATATTTAAATATTCATATTGTACAGGCTTCTAAAAACAAATATTTTCAATGTAATACTTGTCAAAGATGTAAGAACATAAGTTCAAAATTTTAAAAAACAGCTGTTCTTTTAACACTGTGCTTTATACACTTCAGGCATTTAAAAAGAATACTCAGTAGTAGCCAAAGAAAAGAAAAGAAAAAATAGTTAATATTCACTTTCTGTTGCCACAGACTTGTACAACATAAATTTTCATTCTTATGGGAAGCTTTTTCAACAGCATTTTTTTAGCTAATAGTTAATAGCAATGATTTTTGCAGAGCTTTCAGTAGCATCACATTTCCTAGAGTGCAAGTAGATAAATTAAATGGCAGAAGATGAACTGATGAAAAATTTGTGGCTGTGGATGTGATAATAAGGATAACAAATAAAAAGGTTGACCTGCTTTTGTCCTTCCTTTTTCATGATGTTTTATAGTGACCTGTCTTTCTCCCTGGGATGTAGGAGCTGCAGTTGTTTTGCACATTTCTATGTAAATTTTTCTGCTTCATCACAGAAATATGCAGTCAGAATTTTAGAAGCCTATGACTCATGCAACAAGAGGCTATAGAATTGTATATTACCTGACCAGAAAATGAGTGAAGGGTCTAGGGCAGACCCTGAGTCCTGATTGTTACCAGAAAGAGGGAAGTGTGGCTCTGTGGAAATGCTCAGCATCACACAGACGAAAATACACCTTGGAATTACCTACCCTGTCTCATCTTGGTTGACCTTTTTCTATGTTGTTCTTTTCTTTCATTTTCTCGTTTAGAATATCAGCCTAAAGCAAATCAAGCATCAACATGGGCATATCCAAATTAAGATGAACTACTGAATATCAGCTGAAAAGAAAATTTTCTTTGATTATGTTTATTTCAATTTCAGGTTGTGGAGAGTGACAATAAATTCACAATTAATCATGAAAGATTCATGGACTCTCATTACTTTCTTCATTATTGTTGACTCAAACCATATCTTCCAGAAATGTGGCCAAGGTTCATTGCTTACACCATGGGAGCTGAAGCATCTGTCTTGGCACTTGGTCACTAACTTGTGTCCCTAAGGCCTGAAGTCACTGGAGCTGCAAGGATTAAATCTTTACAGAGACTGTCCCCTTGTCATGAATAGTTTAAGGAGAGTTTGTTCTTCTTTCATCTTCACATTTTTTGTGTATGTAACTTGACACAAGCAATCAGTTGGGGAAAGCAGAGATCTCGCCACTTCAGGCCATGCCCCATCCCATGTCACACGGATGATATGTGGGGAAAGAAGCCATGTGCTGAAAGGCACAGCTGTAGTAATTTGAGATTAGTAAATTAACTATGCAAACGAATATGAAGTTCAAAAGCCTTAGAGACACTGGTAAATATTTCCCCCACCCACCCTATCATGCTCATTACTGAAAATCCATGAGAACTGTCTGACTGGAATGCTTTGGGTTGAAGCCTGATTGAATCTTGGACAAGATGCTGCATAAAAAGTGTTTTCTTCCAGCAACCTACCAATCATACTAACAGTTGTTCATTTCAGATTTATCACTTCTCTTCAGAAGTGAAAAACTCTATCGTTACAGCTTCCAACCCTAAGAAATCTGCCAAAGGTAAAAGATATAGCGAAGATAATTAGAATTGAAGGAAATGAATTTTAGTTTCAATTAATTTTGATCATGCATATATATGTTTGTTCCCATATGGTTCTTTCCATTTTATTGACACCAACCTTTCCATGAGAGTGAATAACAATCTCGTATTTTAATTGTTCTTTTTCCTCACTAGATCAGTTATAGGAGTCACAATTCCTAACAGATTCATAAATAAAATAGCAGTTTATAACCTTAAGTTCTGACAGTTTGCCAGATAAGACTGCAAGAAAGGATACCAATTGTCTACAAGTGCTATATTTCATATGTTTTCAACTATCCTTCCTCTGTAAAATTTCATATATTAATGATGGCATTCTCAAATTTGTTTTAGATGGAAGAAAAAAGTTGACAATCATTTTCAGTTGCAGGTTCAAATATAATCTTTACAAGCTTTATAAAGTTGAAAAAACTAATAAAATTGATTATATCCTTGCTTATTCCAAAGTCTAAATTAAAGGAGTTTAGATATAAAGTCAAAAATGTAGAACAAGATGATCAGATTTAATAAAACATGAATTGGTACAACCTATTAAATGTTAGACTGTAAAGATTTCTCTTCAGCTGTAAAGAAACCTTCATTCCAGTTAAAACTGGTCAAAATTCCTATTTTTTTCTGTGTGTAGAATGAACATTGACATTTCCAACTAAGATTTTTTACTTTATGGGAAAAATACACTGGTTAGGCACTGAACTGGAACTGGGGGTTTGAGACATTATCAAAGTACCATGAGACGTTAGCTACTTTCCAGGCATGACTCATTTAAAGGTATACAAAAGTGTAAAAGTAATGATTTCAAAATCAGACTCTGAAACCCAGCCTTAATTTGGCCACTCAGAGAAGTGTCCTGCTATTACAGAACAGTACAGACACTTCAGCTCCCTCTTATTTTCATAAACAGCAACTGTTGATTTTTTTCGAAGTAAAACTCATGAAAAGTCCACTTTCAGAAAACACAAGTGCTAAACAGGACAAAGGAAATCATTCCAGCTTCCTGATTCTCTCAGTAAAATATCTGTTTTGACACCACCACCCCAAAAATGGAGAATCAGTAGAAACTCTATAAAACCTTCTTATTAGCTTATTAGTATTGCTTTCCTTGGAAGGCCCTTTGATACTATAGTGATGGTTACATCACCTTAACCAAGATGTAACCAAGCAGATCTTTGTGTGACCTGAAGTGACCAATTCCCAAGATAATAGCCTCTCAGAGCTACAATTTGGGTTATTTTACTTTGTTTACAGAGGTAGCATTTCAGTAAGATTTTCCAAAGGGAAAAGAGCTATTTTAGCACGCAAAGTGTTTTGGGCTAGGCTCGTAATTACCTCATCCAACACAGATACAAAAGCAGCTATGATGAGAAGTTTCACAATACTCCTTGTACATAACTGTGTCTCTTTTTTTCAGTTGCCATACTCTGAATTTTTCTCAAGTACCCCAAAACACTGAGAATATCCTTTTCTTGTAGATGGGCTCATTTCACGACAACATTTTTAGAGGGCATCGAAGTCACTTTGGGCAATTGTGTGACCTTGTAGATCTCCTTGGTCACAACAGGAAGCCTCCCTAACACACGAAAATCATATTGGCTCTCAAAGCTCCTCAAGTAAGAAAAAAGAGAGCAGGAGGATTTGAGCATCACCTTCAACCAAGTATTGAGCAAACCAGTCTATTTCTCTCTACTATGTTACTACCTACAGCCTGAAGTACTATCATGCTCAGCTCTGAGTCCAAGAGAGAAGTTAATTTCTCTCCCCAACAAGTGATAAAATCATCCTGAGAATCACAGTATAAAGTAGGGAGAGATGGAACCAATTCTAACCTTTAAGCACATGCATACAGAGGGCCCAATCCAGGCACTGTGACCAGTGAACAAATTAGTTTGTTCCTACTTCATGCATCTCCTTTTTGCAGGACTGCCAGTGAGGGAAAGAGTCCTTTGTCCCATTGTCCCAGCCTCAGCTATCTAGAAAGAGGCAATGAAAATCAGACTTGGAGCTTTTATTAGTAAATCATCCGACTGCTGGACCTTTCCTCTAAAGAAATGGATTCAGTACTTAAAAGAAATTCCCCCATGTTTTCTAATCACTTGCAGCAACTAAAAATTGAAGATCATTATAAACATCAGGCTTGGCAGCATACTAAAATCTCTTTCCCCTCTAATATAGCTCATGCTGGAGGCCTGATCCATTGACTTCTATTTTGGGAGGTGAAAGAAGGTAGTAACTGGGGTGCTATTAAAACCAGAATTTCTTCAAGATATTTGCATCACTTAAATAGATCATAAACAAAGGCAGAAGCAGTATTTACTGTGCTATTAAGGTAAACAAAAATAGCAACCCACAGGTAATTATGAAACAGATTGAGTCTGGCAGGTAAGTTCCAGCAGTCTGGTTTTGATTTCCAAACGAGGGATTAGAGCCAAGCTATAGACCTGCCATAATAAATTAACTATATTCCCATACTTACATGGCTTGTTTCTTTTCACTTCTACTTTCATTTTACATTAGCAGCATTTGGCCCTCTGATGTAGAAATAAGACTTCTCTTTTCTTAAACATCCCTGAGCCTGGGGTTGGTTTTATGGTGGAACTGAACAGCAAACAGTGTGGGGTCATCCTGTGCAGCACTGAGCCCCGGACTCAGCATCCACACTTAGCTTATGAGAAATAGAGAAGATTCTCTTAAATTTTTGAGAGAAAATGGCTCGTCAGAGAAATAAAGAGTCCCGTGAGCAAGAATTACATGGGGGAAAAAATAATAAAAAACACCATAGAAATATCATGATAGGACCAAATACTGGTACCACTCAAGTGATTTGAACGTGGAGGGTCAAAGAGGAAGGGTTGGAGCAAGTTTGTGGAACACATTTTCAAAAGGAATCCATTGGATTTTATTTTCTACTGCAGTCTTGACAATAAGCTGGCAGGTCTCTTCAAGGGATGTTCTCAACAGTGACACAGGCACTAAAGAAGTCTGGCTCTGCCACAGTCCACCTCTGGCATAGCCTGCATGGCCCAGCACCCCTTCAGACAACCTCCCCTCCGGGGTGCCCTCCTTTCTGACTGCCTGAGTTCCATTCTGCATGTGCCTCTAGTGCCCTTGTGCCACTGCCTGCCTTCAAATACAGGGAGGGCAGGTGTGAGTGCCATGGTGTGAGTGCCATGGTGTGAGCACACCATGATCACAGCTCAGCTAATATGCTCCAAAGTGCCAGAGGGGCTTCCCGAAATAGGACTTACAGACTTGAATACTGCTGAGCTCTTGAAAGTTCCACTCACTGGCCCTCGGGCAGGCTTTTTTTGCCTATGTATTAACTCTGAGTGCAGTAGGTGGGAAGACAGTCTAACCCTGAGGTTCAAGGTGATAATCCTCAGTCCTGTGCAAAACGGTAGCACTGAGAACTCTTGGATGGCGAGTATCCCATGCCAAAAGTGGGAGCAAAGGAAAGCAGTGCCGGTAAGACCCTTTCAACAGACAGTACTGTGCTGGAATGCCTGCTGCAACTTAATGTAGCTCTCCTTTGGTTCCTTTTGCTTAGACCAAAATCCATTAACAAGACCCAGGAGGCTAAAAACTGACAAATGACAGAAGTGAATTACTACTACCAATTTTCAGTAGTAGAACAATAAAAAATGAAGAAATGGTGATTTTTTTTTAATATAAATTTGTGTTTTACTACAGATTCACATTTTAATGGATAAACTAGGCTTTTATGAAGACACTGCCAAACATTTTGTGGCACTTCTAGTTTCAGTGCTGTTCTTTTTAACACGCAAGTGCCAGAATTCAAAGTTGTTTTAAAGTACATTTCTTATATAAGCTCTTGTTTTGATCAGCAACAACTGAATCTTCCCCGTGCAAAGTTCTTGGTTTTGGAAAAAGGACAGAATTTGGAGAAAGAAAATATCATACCTGTAGACCTTTCTGACATACAGACCTTACAACAAGATCAAATGGCAAATCCTTATAGGATGTTTTTTCAAATACCCACCAAGACCACTTTCAACAACTCCTTATTCACAAAATCTCCTATTCCCACATCTCTTTTGGTGACTACTGCACCAACAAAGTTCCTGGCTGACTGTGGTAGATCTGAGCAGTGTGCCAGGCTGCCCATCATGCTTGGCAACACTGTCCTACTTTCCACAACCGCCCACCTTGCTGTTTGTATCCATCTACCATCTCTTGTGCAACACCTAGACTGCAAACGCTCTGAGACACAGAGCATTTCTTCTGCTGAGTGTTTCTACTGCCTCGAGCACTCTGGGCTGCCAGTCCACAATTACACCTCCTAGGTGACATGATACAAATACAGACTGTGGTCAGAGCTGTATTTTCATCAAAAATACATGTCATGCTCCTGCTGGATATGAAAGATGAGAGATAGAACTTATTAAAACAATTCCAAAAATATGTTCTTTAGTACCTAAAATTAGAGTGATGATCTTACTTTATTAAACCATTTGCCACTTCATTCCATTTAATAGGAGAAGCTATGATCAAACAAATACTTAAAAAATAGTAACATGAGCTAAATTACTCCACCTAATGTAAGCTGGTACAGGTTCCTTACCATCTTCATTAGCTTTGTGGAATAAGATGAAACTAAACACATTTCATCTTCGTGCCTGAGAATATTTATGTTTGAGGAGTAAAATCCAAAGTACTGTGTTGATACATTATTGCTACTTAGCAGTTAAAAGAGTGGTAAATATAAATAAGCAATATAGCAGAAAATTGTTCCCCATGAGAGGAAAGAGAAATCTTTTTTCCAGAATGGAGCTCTGTGCTAGCACTATCTGTGGATCTCAGTAGTGACAGCAGAATAAGCATTGGAAATCCACAGTGCTTCATCAAAAAAGTTTCCTCCTGCCTGGAATTAAGGGAGAAAATTTCAGATTTTCCACTGCAGTGTAGACGACCAAGAGAGCAAGCCTTTGCTTCCTGGTGCTAACAGCAAAAAGGGTATAGGGAACATTATCATCTCTGCCTTGAAAAAAAAAGGAAATTAGTTTTGTTGCAACACATCTTATTAGTGTCATCTAATGTCACAGGAAAGATGGCTTGGATGCCCAGAAAGTTAATAGAAATAACCAGAGTAACAACAGGTAAAGCGGTTGTACACGATAAGGTGGTACAACTTTATCTGTCGGTGTTTAATCTCCAAATGTTTGACACTAAGAAACTGTACCATATGACAAATACCTTACGTGTTCTAACTGTGGGGGTTTTTGCAGCTCCCTCTGAAGCACCTGGTGCTGATCAGACTCAACATGGTGAGCTGAAGTGACCACAGGGCTGAGCCAGCAGGAGAGGCACTATGCTCCCATTTAGAAGCCAGAGCTATGAAAATCCCATCCCCCAAAAATGTGAACTAACCACCGCAGTCATCTGTTCATGCTCACATCACTGGACACAGGCTTACTGTGGATGACCAGCTTGGAGATGTGAGCTCCCACCCATCCAACTCCTTGCTCAGGTGCAGGTGTGCACTTCTGCTGACACATCTCAGGATGCAGAAGCAGAGGGTGTTGCACCCTGAAAAGCTGCCTGTCTTACAGACACTATTTTTTTAACACAAAATATGAGGGTTTGGTCACATATTTTATTCACATAGTGGTTCAACTTTTGAACCCTGAGGTATTACCTATGGTTACACTGTGTGATGAATGACTCTGCCTTTGAAACATACCTAAGTTCCTATAGCTGTATATCAGCACCCTCTTCTCCTTCCTGTATCTGCATATCAGTAAGGCACACCAGTTGTCCTAGGATCATGAAGACCTTTCTTAAGGCTGTAGCTGACACTTTTTCAAGGCATTTATTCCATGTGGGACAAACACTCAAACAAGCAAACAACAATGTATAGAGTGAAAAAATGTCAGGAAACAGGTTCTCCATTAATGCAGGTGCCTTAAAGTAAGGATACATAAATAAGGATTTTGATAGGACATTCATTATGAAAAGTCCAGGCAAATCCAGTGCTAGCATAATTGGATAACAGGATCATCTATAAATGAATAAGGAGATTAAATATTTTTTAAATAACTGGAAACAGATTTGTGCTCCTTCACAGTCACTCAGTCATGGTCTTCCAGATCTCCCTCTTTTCTGTCTGAGAGGGAATAGAGTTTTATCTCCTTGGATAAGCAGCTTTAACATCTTTCGTCTGATGAACAATGGCAGGCAGCTCTCTTACCGTCAGTCACAGAGTCTGCCTGCCATGTGGTACAACCCTTTGAGAGAGCAAATCTTATTGCAAATACGTTATACTAAATTTACTCCTAAATAAACCCCAGATTTATCTTTGGCGTTGAGGTCTAAAATAATTATGAAATATTTTAAATTACCTGTAAGCCTGCTATTGGAAGCAAGCTTTGTTTTCCCTGACAACCCTTTTACCTTCATCTGTAACAATTAGAAATATAGCTTCCAACTTGTGGCCTTTCAGTCATGTCCAATGTAGCTTCTCTGCTAAATATTCCTCAAGAAGCAGGTTATTGCCAAAATTGATCTTTTATATCTAACAAATCAAAGACCAAAGTCCTAATTAGTGCTTCAGAACCATTTTTCTGGTGTGGGAACAAAACTGAGTTACAAGTGTGGGAAACTTAACAAATGTAGCTCCTCTCCTGAGCAAGTGAGATGTATTTCATGGGTGCTGCTAGCACAGTTCAGACGGGGACAGTAGGGTGATGGAGCTGACATTTAAGCCAGCACATTCCTCCCTGCAGTGAGTCTTGAAGGACCAAGAGGACATGCACAGCTTGGCAAAATAATTCAACACAAAAATTTATTATTTTCTGTATCCACATAATATGATGAGAAAGACTTAGTGCCATGCTCAATATTCCAATTTTATTTTCCATTGAGATTAATTTGGGCAATTTATTTGGCTGTAGAGTAATGATCATAATAAAAAAGTTGGTCCTTGAACTGATGATCATTACTCAGGAACTCAGAAGCTCATCAAGACTCCTCATCACACTCTTTCCTGCAAGAAGTCCTTACAAACATCTCACCTCTGGGTGACACATAGAAGTTACATAAACCCCTAAAGATATCAGCCCTGTGAACATGACCACGAGAACTGACTTACACACACAATAAATGCTAAACCACACTGTTCAGGATAACATCAGTATTCACTGTTGGCAACATATAAACTCTCTAAAATTGATATGCAATAGGCACACAACTGTAGCAGTCTGACTCTTTGGAACAAACCAAAACATGTCTTGCAACAGAAATTTAAGATCCATGTCTATGAATGAGGAACTAGTCATGCAGGTTTGGGATAATTCTGGAATGATGGCTAAATGTTAAATAATCCATCTGATTTTCAGAGGGAAAACTTACTTGCTATATTTGATACCACAAATATCAAATTATGTCTCGTATTCTGTTCCATAACACACTGGCAATAAAGACTGAAATTATACTTTAGGAATCAGTATAGGTATTTTTCCTCCCCAACACATTATTACAACAGGCCAAGAAAGTGTTCACCTCTCTTCTGTGTCAGCCTGCAGATCCCTTTGCAGATCAAGCAATTCACAGAGATCATTTGTCTTATGGTAGTTCTAGTTACAAGTTATGATAAATAACTCCAGGGGATGGGGAAAGAGGAGGAAAGAATCAGTGGCTGACACAACCATTTTGGTCTGCAGAACAAGAGAGAGACAAACACTACCTAAAACTATGCTCTTCTCCACTCCTCAACACAGGCAATGATCTGTTGGAAGGCATTCTCTGAGGCTATGGGTGCATCTGGCCAGACTCCTACAGATTGTGAACACATCTGCACTGGTAGCAACCACATCGTCTCTCTCTGAATAAATGCTGTAGGAAGCAGGGCAGGAAAATGAGACCATTTCTGACAAATCATCCTGAGAGCCCAGTGCTTACTGTTTAGTGTCTTATTCACCTCATCTCATTTATCAGGACATGCAAGTAGGAGAAGGCAAGTGCAGAGTAAAATAGATGGTTTGACTATTTTCACTGAGCTGTTAACAAAGATGTGATTACAAGCTTCGTGCTTTCTAGAGCACAGCTAGTGAGGGAGAGAAAATTAAACCTGGAGTCAGCACCACAAGAGTAAGACAGAAGGGGAGTTTGCTGTACTTGTTTCCTTCCTGGCTGCAGTTGCCTCTAGGGAACCTTTATTTTAAACGTTAAATTTGAAGAAAATAAACGGCTTTCAGGCTTCAATGGATCTACTCTTAAGTGTCATTTTTTGTGGAGATGGCAGACTCAGTTCACCTGCCATTTGGCCAAAATTAAAAAGTATCAGTGATTGAAATCAAAATTCTGGCTCCAGCTTTGGAAGTTTACTTTGCAGGGCAGCATGAGTGTGGGCTTACTTTACATTTCCCAAAGATGCATGATCCCTACAGCAAATGCTGCTGAATTTATATTCTCACGATGAGCCTTCAGGATCTCAGATGGAGTTGCTAAGTTATTCATCTTGAAATGAGACAGGAAAGATTCAAACAGCACTCACTGATCACATACAAAATCTGGAAAGAAAAACCCAAATTATGCCTTGACTGACATTCTTCTCAGTGCCTCAGACTGGGGTTGGAGAGGAAGGAGGTAGAAGGAGCAGCTGGGCAGCCAGGACACAAGGCTGGGAGAAATGGTGCTACACAGGGCAGAGCTGACCGAGCAGAAGGGTGCTGCACTGGAAGCCTTTTCCTCCTCCACCCCAATGGCCCATTTTGTCCAGGGACATTGATTTGGAGCTTGAGAGAGGAAGGTGGGCAGGGGTATGATGGGGCATTTGCAGTACCCCTTGGCAAAACAAGCCAGTCTGGAGTATGGTATTAAGGTAAGACACAAGATTGAAAGAATGGCAGTGTGTAATGATTTCTTGTATCACTGCACACTAAGACACAACACAAAACATCACACCATTGCCTACACACATAGCAGAACAAAAGTCCCTGCTCCCCTTCAGCCTTTACAAGTCACAAGCTCTCAGATTATCATGAGGAGCCACCAAAACCAAGCAGAAGCTGAAGCCTGGGTTTTTCTGGTTTCGGTGCCATTAGCAGAGCAGAGCTGGCTTTGGAGAGGCAGCCACATGATAACTGTCAATAACATCAAGTCACAGAGACTGAAAAAGGGGGAGAGGAAGGACATTAAGATAAATTTGTGGCATAAAGCATAATTCAGTTAGTGTGAGACCACTGCAGTTCAGGGCGCTCCTTGGGATTAGGCTGAGTCTGGCTCCATGGACCAAAGTTCCGTACATACGGTCTGAAGCTGTGTGAAAGACCTGTGACTGGTTTGGATCCCTACATTCCCTTAAAGAAACCCTCTAGTACCAGTTGAGACAGAAGTTCCAGTTGAGTCTACCCTAAAAGCAAACTTTGTGCACACAAATCCTACTCTGGGGATGGAAAGAGCATGCAGCCAGACAGTCCAGGCCATCACCTCCAAAGAACAGTGCTGCTTCAAGAAAAAATGCTAAAGCAGATAAACTGCTAAAAGATTGGAAACTTACCACCCTTCACAGTGTCTCAGTTGACCTCACATGTTGCTATAGTAATATTGCTGAAGGACCAAAAAATAGAATGCAAATAAAATGAGCAAAGGGTTATAATGTTCTTCAGCTCCTGAGCACAGAAAATATGAAAAGCTACCTTGTGGATCACTGGAAATGCTCTTTGAATAGCTAAGACATGATGATTAATTAACTCATTTTTCAAGTGCTAATTTTTCATTTCATCTCAAAAATAGCTAAATCTGATGATATTTTTAATCCATCACCTTTTCACCATTACCCCTGGCACAACCCTCCTCTCTTGACCTTACCTTTTCAACTTCCTGCTAAAATGTGTGTTTAATGAAACAAAAAACCACCAGATTTTCAAGTTCAGATCTAGCTCTTTCCCTATCACAGTCATCAGTTAGTTTCCTTAAAACCTCATCACATAGTCAAAGAAGACCCTGGAGACAAGTGTCCTAGCCCTAGACTGCCTGAAAAATGGAAGGTAAGTCCAAAGCTCAAGGTTGACATGAGTCCTTCAGGGAACAATGCTCATTATTTCCAAGACAGTACCAGCTCTAGGTCAACTATGGCACTAACTGTAAAAAACCCAAAGACTTTTCCTGTTCCTCTGTCAATGCTCTTTAATGTTAACCTGGAGAGAGTACCCATTCCTAATACAATTGAACTAATCCTCAACGAAAGTGCACATGTACATGCTATTTCATTAGCTGAACATTTGACCTCCTTCGTTGCTGCCCAGTTTACACTGTACAGAAATATCCAAGTTATTTGTGTTTAATCAGTGCCCCTCCTAGTTCCTTCAATGCTCTAACTAAAAGTTAAAGAACAAACTGGTAACCTTTACTGGTGCAGCTACTTACCTCTAAAATTCAATAATTAATCCCAAGTGGATGACAAATACTATCCAATTTATTCTCTGCTTGGCTGCAGCTTGAAGGAGCATGGACTCTGAATTAGTGAACTCTTTGGGTTCAATCTGGAAAGCATATGTTTCCCTTCCATCATTCAATCCATCAAAATGCAAAAAAAGGCCTGGGAAAGGCACATGGCACATTTTGGTATTGTTCATTAACATTAATGTCCTTGTTATAAAGTTATGTTTTATTTGCAGGTAACAACAGCCTTATGGGCATCTGGGAACACTTTGAATGATTGCCAAAAAAAAGAAATTTTGTTCATAACTAATGATCAACATCCCCTTTTAATCAAATGAAGCCATCATAATGTGTCAGTCCTCTGGGGAAACAAGGACCTTTCACCTTGCTGGGGCCTGCTGAGGCCAGCAGTAGCTGTAAGCAACCTTCGCAAGTGGTCTTTTACTTTGGAGAGAAAAAATATGGAATCTATCCATCAACACACTCACTTCTGACACAGAATGCATAAAAGAAACTAATTCTGATCAGTAGGGTAGTGATGTTGCCTTGAAGTTAACCCATGCATTACGGAGCTACCATTTAGGGCTCTCCTGACACCACCATAGCTCTCCCTGGCACCTGTGCTGGGTGGCCATTGCTTTAGCACTGAGGAGCCTTTGGGGATAAAACTTCAGTAAAAATATGGAATTCTGACTCCTTAACACTGCTGCTTTCTGCCTGCCAAACCACTCAATGGGCCTCTACCATCCCAAAGAGCTCCTGTTGCCACCAGACTCCATCAGACACTCCAGATGCCATACAGGGGCAGGTAAACCTGGGGCAGACAGCCCACCCTGAGGGAAACTAGAATTGTGAAGAACCTGGGTGATGTGTTCAAGTGGACAATCCCCCAGCTTTGCGAAAAGAATTTTTAATATTTTCCTTGAAATAAAATCTATATATTTTCACCAATGAACACTTCCTGCTCTCTGATGTTTTATTTAAAAATCTGAACAAATACCCCATTTACAAATCACCCCATACTGAACATGCATCTCGTGGACATGAGAAAGCCTTACTGAGACCACAGAGGTCCCAGCTGCTTGCTGCCATTGCCCTGAACACTTTACAGCCATCTCCACAAATTAATGTATAAAGACACGTCCCTGATGTCTCAGTGCACTTCACACTAAAGAAAGGAACAACTGTCCTACAGGTTCCCCAAAGGCTGGCAGAGCAAACACATCCATTTTGGCTTTTCCTGAGGCATCAGAGGAAAATGTTAATTAAACACTGTGCTCTGTATTTCGTTGTGAGGTTTTAGGTAACTGTATTCTGGCTTTTTTCACTGCCACTCAGAGCCCCTTCGGTGAACTATAATATTTAATCTTCAGTGTTGCTCCAACTGAAATGACTCCCCAGATTTGTGTGAGAGCCTAATGTATATCTCAGATTGCTCCCTGGATAGTCCTTCATCTATCAAAGAAAGCAGCCGTGTGGTGAGAGCTTTCCTATTAACCCGCCCTGAGAGGCGGGTACAGGCTTTTAAACCCCACATTTCTAAGTAGCTCGGTGCCCCTATTCCTGCTCCATCAGAGTACTTTGTGATGTACTTACGGCCACCACAGGTTTGTGAGGTGAAGCTGGGCTGTCACTGCTGTTAGATACTAAAGAGCTCTAAGCACACATATATTAAACATGTTGCTCAATGAGCAATTTAAGTCAAACACTGCTGCCAAAGTGTTTGCTTTGCTGAGGCTGCTTCCATCCAGTCCCAGATGTCCCAAATTCCCTATAGGTGTGTGGCAAACAGGGCTGGCAATGCTTGTGCCACTAGAAGGAGGATGTTGGCTGTAGGCAGGAGTCCACCTCTCAGTAGCTGTGACCCCTCTCAACCACTGCTACAAATGAAGCCTTGGAAGCTTCCTCAGCATCCCTGAAGGTGCCTGGCAGGAGCTGGCAGTCCTGCTCACTGTCTCAATCAGACAGAGCAACCTTACTTGTCCCAAGGCTTTCCAGCACCAGGTGTTAAACTCACTGAACATGTCTTAATTTTAATTACTGAAAATTAAACCAGCTTCCAGCATTGTAAGTGATAAGTCTGCCTCAGCCTGCAGTGAGACGATGCAGAGACCTCGATGCAGACACTCTCTCTGCTTCCCACTAGCTTACTTTCTGAATAAACTAAAGGGTGGGCAGCACTTTTTCAGGTCCCTTCCCAAGCTATTGCCTTTCCAAACCAAGCATGACGTTCACCATCGTGTCAGCACTGTGTGAGCTCACAGTGTTTTCAGGTAAGGGCTCCTTGCATGCCAAGAACAGCACAGTATGGGATTTTAATATTTGGAGGAAGGGATGAAGTATCAAGTGCTGAATTTGATGACTCTGCATTTGGTGTCATTTCTCAATAGTGGTGCTTTCTAGGAGTCCCCTAAAACCAGCTTATTTGGAAAGAATTTATGCAGGCCTGCCCTCACACCCAAGGCACTAAAGCCAGTTGGCAGCTCTGTCCTCAGGACTATTAGTGCTCTTAAACATGACAAGACTCCTGACCCAGGATATTGCATTTATTTACATCTCCTTTCCAAACGGAAGATGTTTCTGAGCTTTATTCTGTGCCTGGTTTGTGTTTCAGTTAGAAAGTCAGGAAATCAGTGGAAGCAATATTCAGCGTTTGCAACACACAGCAGAGATGGGGGCCTGACTGAGAAAGGACAAGAAGTGGTAACAAAGCTCGTATTTTCTTTAAAATCTCTCAGTTACCCTTCAAATCCTTGCCTTCACAACATGGTGACAGTTTGCCCACCACGCATTTTCAGTGCAAAAAAACCCCACAGGAAAAAGTGAACAGTTGTATTAAATAGCTGCTCTGCAGAGAGAGGAAGAAAAATTTCTGACTGAGAAAATCAATAAATGTTAAATCACTGCAGATAATTGCAAAATTATGTTTGCTTTATTTAAAGTCACTCCTTTTTTTTTTGGAAATTAGTTCTGCAAATGTTGCCTGTGGCGGAATAAGCTTCCCCATGAGCATCACTGAGGATGATGGACGGGACTACGAAAGAATGCACAATCATGTTTTCTTCCTCCCAGAGAGAGGGCATTAATCACATCTTCTTCCATAATCCTCCTTCCAAGGCCCCAGAAAGAAAGGGAAGAACCTGTCATAGATCTAAAATTGGGCTTTTCTGGTTTTCAGCATGGTTCTTTCCATGGAGCCTGCAAGAAATCTGAATGCATCCCCTTAACCATTCCTGAGGACAGCAGAGGAAACTGAGGCTGTATTCCTCAGCTGGGCTTATGCACAGACCTGGTTCCTGTGCCCTTTCCCTTCCAGCACTTTTCCCTTCCCATTTGGTCACTGCCACATCCATAGTCCAGAAAGAAAAGAGCATTTTAAAGCATTTTGCAACTGCTTTTGGCACCTTCCATTTAAGGCCCTTGGGAGCTCTCATTTTGGGAAAAGGCAGAGGTGGATGCAGGCCAACGGGCAAGGCAAGGTCCTGTCAGAGAGGCCATTCTGCCTCTGTCCATGCAGGACAGATGGCAGGGTGTGGTCACACCTCCCCAAAAGGGGTTGGTTTCTGAGTTAGATGACACTCTAAAGCGGGTTAGCATCTCCTCAGTGTCTCTAGTTGGAGTATTTGGACAAAAGATCAGCTCCAGTCTCAGGCTGAAGCAGCAGCATAGTTTTCAAGACTAGAAGGAGGTAAAAGAAAGAGTGCAAGGAAGGTTTTGATCTGTAATGTATGTGAATATTTTTAAGGTCTCTATTAACAACTGGAGTCTCCCTGCTGCGGCAATTGAGTGGAGGAAATAATAATTGAGATTGAAAGGCATTCACCATTTGACCTCTTACAACCCTGACAATCTTCAGTAGAATATGGCTGGAATTGGGTACATCTGCTCTCAATAACAAATATAAAAAATGTCTTGCAGCTTTAAGGCCTGGAAACATATAGTTGGGTTAACAGAAGGGCATAAATATATATATATGTAGACTCAATATAACTTTAGGGGACAATAATAACTCTGTGATCATGGCCACATCGTGTTTTTCAGGGCTTTATCTCCTGGAAACGCCTGGGAAATGCATGGAGGTAGAAAGTCAATTTCCACTGCACTTGGGCATAGCCATCCTCAGGTGACATGCACGGGCAATAGCAAAGGTCATGCCCAGCTGATGTCCCAGCCACCACCAAAGACAGAAGTACAGACCAGAAGCTGAGTCCTCACACCTTNTATAAATATTATATATATATATAACCTCTTCACTGTTTATATCTGAGAAGTCAAGCACTGGTTTTCTAGGTTTAAAGTTTCATTATGGGCAGGTAACTAGTGATGTCAACATTTAAGCTCTGTGCATCCTACCCCAAAGAATGCAAAANGGCATTCACCATTTGACCTCTTACAACCCTGACAATCTTCAGTAGAATATGGCTGGAATTGGGTACATCTGCTCTCAATAACAAATATAAAAAATGTCTTGCAGCTTTAAGGCCTGGAAACATATAGTTGGGTTAACAGAAGGGCATAAATATATATATATGTAGACTCAATATAACTTTAGGGGACAATAATAACTCTGTGATCATGGCCACATCGTGTTTTTCAGGGCTTTATCTCCTGGAAACGCCTGGGAAATGCATGGAGGTAGAAAGTCAATTTCCACTGCACTTGGGCATAGCCATCCTCAGGTGACATGCACGGGCAATAGCAAAGGTCATGCCCAGCTGATGTCCCAGCCACCACCAAAGACAGAAGTACAGACCAGAAGCTGAGTCCTCACACCTTCAGCTGCCTGCCCCAGGGCTGGGGTTGGCATTGTGCAGAGACAGCACTGCCAGAACAAGTCAGTTTGCTGTGGGAAGCATGTGTTGATACTAGGGAGAGCTGAAAACACGTCCAGTGCTGGTTTGGCATAGGTTCTTCTGCACCTCACATTGCCATGAGCCCCATGGCTCTGACATCTGACACAGCAAGCCAGGCATGCTGGGGACAAGACTGTAACATGCCAAAACATGGACCATGTCCAGTCTCTCCAGATGTAGCTGCTCTACGAAAGACTGTGCTATGAATCAAACGATGTTGCTGATTCATCCCATTCCCACTAGCACATGTGAGTCATCTGTCCACCGTGGACTGTTCACTGATGAAAAGTTTATTTTTAACAAGTACTGGTTAAAAATAAATGTAAACGTCATACAAGTAAGTAAAGCACTCAGCCCCAAATTGGTATGAATGTGAAAAATTAGCTAGCTTGAACGCAATAGGAAACCTGAGAACCAGTCCTTCTCTTACACTGGCATAAATCAGCAATAACCCCGCTGAGATCAGTTACTGTTTCTATAAGGAAGCATTTTTAAGGCTCTGATGGAGACCATGCTCCATTAACCTAGTCGGACGATCCCTTCAGAGGTTTTATTATTATCCAGTGTTCACAGAAAGCACTCTGACAGTAAGGGTTTAAATGCAGAGGTCATACCAACCCTAGTGCTGTAAAAGTTAGCAATCTAATCTAAGCTTCTTGCTCCACCTCCATCTAAAATAAAATGAAATAAATGGTCATGTCCAACCCTTCCTACAACAACTAGTCTCAACAACTAGGAAAAAATGCCCTTTGGACCTGCAACTATCTCTGCACTGACTATAGACAAAATCTGAATAACTGACTTGGACCAGGCACCTGAATTTTGGCAAGATGAGCAACACTTTAAGTGACAACAGCAGACAGAAGAACTGAATCCTGCTCCTCTCAGTTCTAATGAGAGATGCCCAGCGGTTGAAGTGACTGAGAATTTAAAAACTTTGTCTAAAAGAGGTTGCTAATAGAGCATATGGGTAAAAGTCTGTAGTCTGAGATGTGCAGCAACAAACTAATAATCTTGCCAGGCCATCAGCTCTGGAAATAGCACATCAAGGGCCCCCATCGTGAGCTGCATTGTGGCTTACAACTGTTAGGAAAGCTGCACAATATCAGCCACTGGATTTAGCCTGCTTCAACAAAAAAACACGTTTGCACCACATGGAACCTGACAGTTGCCCTCCCTGGGTTTTGTCATGGACACTGAGGCTCTTTTACATCTGAACAAACAGATGAGCAGAGCAGTGCGGGCACGTGTGGTCTCCTACCCCGACGGCTGACAGCCCGAGAAGATGTTCAGGGTAAGAAGCATGGAAGGGTGGGAGACAACTGAACAAGTCTGTTTAAAAATAAAATAAATAATTGGCACATACATACATTTGGATCACAGAAACAAGGCAGAAGCACCAATAATTTCCCTTGCACATTTGTAACAAGCAGATGGCATGTGGTAATTTTATGGTGGGACTTTGAAGTGACCTGCTTTTTCAAAACATGAGACTGAAACAAACATTTTAGAGCAGAGCACTTCCTTCCTGTTGTCTGTTGCATGAGGCAGCAGGGAAAGATGTGCTCTCCTTCCTCATTGAGCATTAAAGAGGACTCAGCTGTGTTGTTCTTTGCCTTAAAGCATAAGTGTGGGGAGCTCTTCACGGCAGGCAATGTCTACTGCTCTGCCATTGAGCTCTGTCTCCTCCCTGGGCATGGCCCCGCAGCACTGCCACACTCACGCTCCTGCAATAACAACAGCAAACACCTCAATGTTCCCTGCAGACCCCAGCTACCACTGCTGCCTGCCTCAGGGACCAGCCCTCTCTCTCGTGCAGCCACCTCTCCCACTATGCAGGTGGCCTTGTCAGCTGCCCCTTCCCCTCCACAGGCTGCTCCACACAACTTGAAGGGAGATGGTCTTCCTGGGACCTGCGCACTGGGATGCAGGGGTTCCCCTTATGAGCAGAGCAGTGTCCAAGGAAGGAAACTCACGACACGGGAGCTATAGGAGAGGAAAGGAGAAGGCTTGTGATCTGGGCAAGGGTGCCCTTGAATGCCCTCAGTAACAGGCCAGCCTTCTCTGGGCAGGGCAAGGGGACACCAAGGTTTGATGCATCCTGCATGTGCAGCCATGGCAGACAGTCACTGCGCATTTGTTTCACACTTGACAAAGTTTCTTCCCGTCATACAAAGCCCTCCCACACTTTTTTGCTCCTGATTCCTCATGTGCAGATCCACAGGTGTCATTCAGGCCTTCTCCTGATGCAATACTGCAGGTGAGTTTCACCCACAAAGAATATGATTAAGAAAGCTTTTTAGCAATAGAAAACAAACCCCTCTCCAGCCTACAAGGTGGTCAGTAAAGGCATATGTCCTTGATTTGCAGTAGACCAAAGCATTAATTTGCTGTTGTTAATGATTTAATGCAACATTTTGTCCTTAATGGCTTACAAAGAGTAGTAGGCATCAATTGCAACTGAAAAGTGGCAACTTCGGGTGCAGAAAAAATGTTCTTTATGAAGCATTTCCTGTGTCCTTCTGAGTGCCTTATCAGACCAGCATCTTCCACTGTTATTTACATTTTATCTTCTTTAAGAACACTTGTGGTATGGACTGAGTCATCAATAAGGGAACAACATGAAAGGAGGGATGAAAAATAAGCTGTCTTAAGAGCACTACTCTGCAGGAAACTTATTAGCATTTATTGTGCGGTATCAGGTTACCAGAGTTGAATGGAAAGAACAGAGTTTATTCAAGTGGCACAAAGCACAACTCTCTGGAAGTCACATTCAGTATTTCAAAAGTACATGATGGAAAAGGACATAAGAGAAATCTCTTAGATTTTTCAGAAGCCAGTAACAGGTACAAGTTGGGGGGGTGGCTATTAAGGCTCACGAGAGGCTTAAGAAACAGCTCTTGGATAAGGGAAATGCCACAGAATTAGGGAAGAAGGTGCAATTTACAGTGGGGGAAGTCCCAGAGCTATCACATTCATAACCTACTTGCACAAAGCCTACATCTTGTTGTTCCCACACAACTCCCCCCATCCTCAAATAAGCAAAGGAGACATACTTAAGAAGCATCTCAGTAGATTTCTGAAAATCATTCCTGCATCTGGAAGACTCCTGAGCTTTTTCAACGGCCAAGTCACAAACCTAACTCCCACATTAATAGACTCTGATTGCTACTGAGGCAGACTGCAGGAAAACCTTCGAAGCCTCTCATTAGGAGTAGAGCAGGATATATATATTTACAGATGACATGCATGTGCTGCCGTAAGCAAGGCACACAACTAGAAATTAGGCTAGATTTACAGTTTTGAGCTCTCCTTGAGCTTGGATAATGATGAAATGAGCACAGCTGACATTTCATTCCAAGAAAGCAAAAATATATGCAGAGAGAAGACTTCACCTTGATGCAGGAGAACATCTTATTCCTCTGAGAGACTGTGTTCTCTCAAAGCAGAAGGTCATGATCTGAACTTCCATTAAGGCTGTTCAAAAATGCATCAAAGGTTCAATGGATAAAAGAACGTTATTTTCCAAAACCGCTGGGACACTTCCTGTCAGTTCACATAATTGAGTATTACAGTATTTAAATTACAAATTGAAGATTATTTTTACAGGTGTCATTTTAAATATAATATGAAATTTCTTGACATTACCTCAGCCATGCTACACAACCCAGCTGCGCTCGGACTTGCATGTGTGATGCACATGGCTGAAATTTTGTCATATTACATCATGGGCTACAAAAACACACAGTATAAATAGACGATGTAATATTTGAGAGAGCAAAAACATATAGTGCTGGCCTGGCTTTATGAAACCCCAGATCTAATACGGACGTGGAAATGTAAACTGTTATTAGAGTTCAGATCAAAACTCTTTCCAAAGGGTCAGGCAGAAGCGGGGGTCACACAGACGGAGCTCGGTTGCCCTCCAGTGGGCTCCCACCGCCCCTGCCTCCCTCTCCATCCCAACCTGTCCCAGGCAGGAAAACCATCCCACGGCTTCCAAAGCTGAACAAACCAGACAGCTGTAGCCTATGGGGAAGACACGCTACTCACACTGGCAGATCTGCAGGCCAACAAGGAAAATGTTAAATTAATTAAGAAAGAGATCTTTAAGAATCCTCTTGGCTTTCTACCCATAATTTGGCATTAGCGGCTGCAAAGAATTTGCCTTCAACTCTTCTAATTTAATGTGGCTTTCTAAAATGCTATTATCTCAATTCTGTAATTTGTTATTTCATTTTTATGGTTTCCAGCAAATGCCACGTCTGGAAAAGAAAATTCCACCTTCTCTTACACTTTGTTGTGACTTGCAATTTGCTTTCATTCTGTGTGAAAAACTCCATTCCCATCGAAGAATTCTAAGCAAAACAAGAAAAAATAAAGAAAACAAACTGTCAGCAACTTCCTAATGTTGTTAACACAAAAAATGTCAACAATACTCACTAGATAAATTAAAGCTCTCCTGCCCTTTTGCTACCCTCTTCCTAAAGCAACCAACATGAAGCTTTAAGTCGATTCCAACCTTTTTAAGCAGTTCCAGATCCAACACACAGTGACCACAAACTATGTTGGGTGCCTGGGCAGTAACTCACAGCAATTGCCAAACTCAGGAGTGAGGAGATGACATTCCATCTGTAGGCTTGTCCACACAGTAAGAATAAGAGACTGATAATTGTAAGATTAATGGAGCAATTTTTGTTTCCTTTACGGCTGGGATGCTTCACAAAAAAAGAGCACAGTTTCAGTGACTCAAGGAATATATTTGGGAATAGATCCAAGGAAAAGATTCAAGGAATAGTGGAAAAGGCATTAACATATTTTAAATCAATTTTGACAAGTTAGAATTTCAATGCACATGTAACTATTAAAGTGAAGGACCAGAGCAAAATGACCACTTCTATCTCTTAAGACAGAGCATTACACCTTTTTTTACCAATTTCAGTGCAAACCTTCTTATTACCCTCACTTTGTATGTATGTTTTCATTCTTTCATCCTACAAAGAGGTATAAAATAATATATAAATTAATTAATTTAAAGTTTCGGTTTCTCTTCCTTTGTTTTTTTTGGGGTCATTGTTTTTGAAAAAAGCAGAAGCACCTAAGTAAAATGGGAAAATAAGATCTTCCAATGTTCCTATTCTATGCTGAAAGACCTTTTCAAGAAATACTGCATGGTTTGGTGTTAGGTAATTTGGGTTGTCTCACTGAATGGAGTTTACTGTTTAATTGAAGACAGAAATAAAAACAATAAAAAAAATAAGAGAGTGGAATAGTTTCTTGTTGTGAAAGAAGGTAACTCAAGGCTGCCATAGATCTAACCTGGAAAACAAGCACACTGCGATGGGTCTGATACCAGGAAAACCCATCTGGCCACGTGTGGGGGTCACGAGGGCACAGCCTGATCCAGATGGAAACAGGAGAGGGAGCTCTCACCCAGCCTGTCGAGACAGGAAGGTGCTCCCAGGTACTGTGCTCCAGGCTAAAAAAACGAGCCATGAACCCCTGCAGGACAGGGGTTCACTATTCATATATACAATATAAATATTATTATATACATGATATAAATATTATATATATATATAACCTCTTCACTGTTTATATCTGAGAAGTCAAGCACTGGTTTTCTAGGTTTAAAGTTTCATTATGGGCAGGTAACTAGTGATGTCAACATTTAAGCTCTGTGCATCCTACCCCAAAGAATGCAAAATTTTGTGGGGTTTTTTGGGGGTTGTTTTGTTGGGGTTTTTTTCAGGGCTTCCTAACACTGATTCACTGGAGCTGAATTTGACCTCAGTGATTTTTGGTTTGTTCACATCTGAAATTCAAAGTCAAAATTACCAAGGAATGGGAGCTCACATGGATGAAACCCAAAGCAAATGTTTGCAGAAACCTCTGAGAAATGGAAGTACTGTGTTCACATAGTTCTAATTATAACACTGCATTCATAGGATTCATATGAGCTAGGACCCGTGGTAGAGAAACATGAAGGGAAGCTGATTTAAAGGGAAGGCAAAATACCCTATGGAATTTGGATTGGAATCTTCTAATGTGAAGGAAATCTGCTGCAGAAAAGTAGGAACTACTTAAAAAACAGCTGGAGAAACCACAAGTGAAATTCATCCTGGTTATAATCTAAACCCAAAAAAGGGCAACGAAGGCCAGTTTGGTTAAGCAAAGATATAGTCTTATACACCGTATGCAAAAAGCCTAATAAAGGGTCTTTAAAATATAAATAACATGAGGAACTACATTAAAAAGTAGACAGAAGCTAGTTAAAATGAATAATTAAGAGATGAAGGGGTTCTAATGAAAAGTAAACCATTAAGAATACTTTTTGTTAATCATCAAAGCTTTTTGCATATGCCCATGGCGAAGAAAAGTGAAGGCAGAAAACCACCATTTTAATTTATAGAGAAAAAAGATGGTGGATTAGACCCACTCTTCATGTTGAAATGGTGTTGCTCCTGATTTAAAGCAGAGTACAGCTTTCAATATTTTCCCTCACCTATCCATTTGTTTTCTGCTAGTATTATGGGGGATTCCTCTCATCACACCATATCCATGTAGAAACGGACAGGCTGTCTACTCACTCAGACACCACCAACAGTCAATGAGGTGGACAATAAAGCTAAGTAAGGTCTCCCACCATGAGCTATGAGAAAGTCCAGGTGACTAAAGTTGGGTGTGAGGACATGGCTCTGCATCTTCACGAGCACAGTTTTTACCTAGATTTTGAGGAAATCATTAATAACTTGAAATCTATGAACCTTACTGGTTTACAGAAGCCATGGGCACCACAGCTTCAAAGTAGCAAATTGCAATTGCAGAAGTAATAGCAAATGCTTTCCCCAGATTAAATTTTTTTTTTCTGCCCATAAATGGCATCATTCCATGTCAAACTGATGAATTTCATCTGTGAGTCATTTTTCATGGATGTAAAGTTACAAGGGGTAAAAGGCTCGTTAAACTGCAGACATGTTTGAACAGCAGAGCTGGAGGGAGGCTGCTGGCTGGTGTCTTTGCAGTTGCACTGGTTAGTTCTGGAGATCTCCCTTGTTTTTATTTTCAGCTATTCAGTGTTATGCCTTCCCACAACACCACTTGCCTGCATTTCAAAGAGTAATTTTTTTTCTTTCTCTAAGAGTACTAATCTTTGCACAGCAAATATCAACCTGCAGTTCTTTCTTCTTATATTTCAGAAGCACATCAATGAATTACATGAGCTGCAACTGACATGATTTGCAAGAAGGTCCTTCCACTGATCTGGTCAGAGACCACATCAGGGAGTAAAAAATTTCACAACACAGGACTAGAGCCTTTTTTTAATTAAATTCCTCTATTTCATTTTAGTTACATAATTGAATGCTTTTTGAAAGGAAAATTGCAAAGGGTTTGACTTGTGCTCCAATACAAAGTCCATTCTGCAGGAAAGGCCTTCTGGTTTACAGCAAGCAAAAAGTTTTTTTAAAGGTAGCAACACTTGAGATTTTTCATGTAGTCATAGCATGGTTTGGCTTCGAAGGGACTTTAAAGATCATTTCATTCCAACCCTTCTCCATTGGGAGGGGCACCTGCCACTAGACCAGGTTGTTCAAAGCTCCATCCAGCCTGGCCTTGAACATTTCCAGGGATGGGGCATCCATAACTTCTCTAGGCAACCTGTGCCTGAGCCTCATCACCCTTAAAAGGGAATGCAACCCTGGGTGGACCTGTGAAATCCTGGCTTTCAGTGAAACGGCATTTAGCAGAATACCCAAGTTCAGGTGTGGCAGAGTTGTCTGCTCAGTGCGGGGAGGAGGCATTTTCTCATCCACTGTAGAAAATGTACCACAGGGGATGCTCAAAATGTTGTCCAACATAACAGTGGGCAATTTTTGTGAGGACTTATTTGTAAGAGTTCTAGCCGAGTTCTTGCTGATCCAGCTGAGAAGCTTCCTGAAGGTTCAGCAGTGTTCCTGGATGGTGCATTTTTGAAATACAGTAATATTGAAACAATGACTGAAACAGATTAACACAAAATTGTCTTATTCTACATGAGGGTGTCCATATCAAATAGTAATAAATGTTGCTTAATAAGTACTTGCTATCAAAATCCTCTTACAAATTCATCTGAAGCAGAGAGAGAACAAAAGTGGTTTCACAAAAGCCCTCCCTCATGAACTACTAAAACAAAATTATTTTTTTCCACTAAAACAAGATGTTTGAGAGTTCCTACTGTATTTGGTCAATCCAGAAGTCCTCAAAGTCTGTGAGAAACTTTCCACTGACATTCAGGTTCCTATCACAAAGCACAGAGGAGTGAAAGGTCTTTACTACACAGGCAATTCTTGTTCTAGAAGAATATAAGAAACAGAATTTTCTGTTAAAAAAGCCCCAATTCAGAGCACTCACTCCTAAGTTACAAATCAGCTGATGATTTTCTCAAAAGTTGGATGCCATTTGAGTGAATAAATCAAATGGGATACAGCAGTGGTGTTTTCAGTCCTGTAGCTACGTATTTAAATGCACAGTTTGCATTAGAAGATCTAGTAAAAGACTCTTCAGGTGTGATACGATTTTTTTTTTTACAGGAGACTTTTTTGTATTTTTTTTGAGTAGTCATTAATCAGAGCAATGGAAAGGAAAAAGAAACACCAGAAATGGAATATCACTTAACAAGCCTGCAATTAGCAGACTAACAAGTTTGTTATTTTTGTACTTTTTCCCACTGTATGACCTAATGGAATAGCAGCAAGCACTGAACATGTCACAGCTCTAGCATGAGCATCGTGGTCTTTCACGATCTGTACAACTGTACTGGAAGCCCCCCTGAATTTAGCTGTTGTAGAGCTAAAACGCACTTGATGTCTTGTCCATCTCAGTTTATCATGATTCATATGTCAAGAGCTCAAGTATTGATGAAGACAGCATACGAGAAGTCATATGCTTGGATGTGTTCCAGTGTTTAAGCATAATAGGAACGGTAAGGAATTTAGTTCTATCTTGATATTTGAGGAACAATGCAAATAATATCAGATTTCAGATCCCTAAGAAATGCTTAACACAGATCCAAACCAGAAAAATGTACAGGTGTCTTTTCCTGATCATTTCCAAAACCTTCCTGTCCCTCTATATTCCAAGTTTTTGCTCATTTGAGAAAAAAAGGGGAGGGAGAGTGCTTTTTGATTAGCGAAACTAAGAAGTTGTGTAACAATGCAAAGGGAAGGTCAGAGTTCAGAGCTGACATTCTGGATTGCTTGTCTCCCTCAATCCAATTCACTAAATCAGCAGCACTGAATTGCTATGATGACAGGAAGAATTTGGAAGGGGAGGAAGGTTGTGCTAGTACTGAAAACAAAAAATAAATCTATAAAATTATTGTCTTACTCTCTTTCCAAAGACAGAAGAATCTGTACATTAAAAGAATTTATAAGTTTTCTCTTCACTGAAAAAGGATGGAGGTGTGCTTTAAGTGTCAGCTATGAATACACATTGTTAAGCTTCATGATTCTAACCCAAAATCTGTGTTAGATAGGAAACCTTTCCCAGCAATAAAATGCTTCTTCCATGAAATGTCCATTTCAACAAGAAAATATTCTCCCTGAATGTTTGTGATCCAAAGACAGCTTGCCACAAAACCAACTAAATATTGACTCTTGCCCAGATTACCAAAAGTACTTATACACTTAGCTTGCATTTAAAATTAGAAGCTTAAATCCTCCTGGGACCCTGGACTCATAAAAAAAGTCAGATCCAAAAAATAATTCTTACTGAGATATCAGATCATATCATGATTAAAGCATACTCCTATTGAGGAAAGAAATACTGTCTCACTGAGAAATTAGCAGAGCAATTTAAACACAAAAAGACTGAGACTAAATGCCATTCTTTCAATTATTTCAATTTTTAAAAGCCTCAGCAGCCATCAAGTGCCAAAATGCAGTAGTAATTTTATCTTGTCTAAATTCTTGAAAATATTAGGTACAATTTACAAAAGCTTTCTAATCTCACAGCTAAACTACACACTCTGGGCTCTTAACAGCAACACCCACTGGACCTAAAAGGCAGACTCCTCACTCAGAAAGAATTAAGTTAGGAAATGAGCTTTAGCATAAATAGTGAATTTTCTCTGGAGCTTCAGAATTACTCATCCATGCACTGTTGGAACTTATCTCCATCCATGGATCTCAGGCTAGAGTGGCTTTCCATGCACTTGGTCCTATATGAGGAAGAGATGGACACAGGGGCATGGCTCACTGACCCTTCATTCAAAACTTCCAAATAGTTACCTGCTTCTCCAAAAAGCACCTGGTGCAGGAGAAACTGCAGTGAAAGTGGTCTCATCCTTCTCCCAAAGCTGAGCCAACAGACAGAAAAGACTTCAAGGCCTCCCATGGTGGAGTAGGGGCTGGTCAGGGATTGGTCTTATAGAACCACTCCTATAAGTCCATCCTACAGTCAGAGGGTGCACTCGTGTGAAAGGGGACAAACTGGGCTGGGGAACAGCATCAGAGAAGAGTCTCTGGCATAACAGCTGTATAAGGACTGAAACAATTCCTGAGATTTAAGTATCTATGTCCACCTATTTCCCCAGAGTGGGCAGCCTGAAGGCTGATTTAAGCGACTTGAGACCTTTGAGAGAAGCACCAAACTCTGATTTCAGCAGTGATAACTCCCTGGGTATTTCTGCTTCAGGTGTTGAAGACCCTCAGCTCTCAGAAACCAGCTCCAGCACACAGCCAGACACCCTGGCTGTGATTTACCCCATTAATTTTAAACCCTTTAAAGTTGTGTGCCTAGTCTAAACTAGCCGCTGATCTCCCTTCTGATGTCCATGTGAAGAGATAAATCTGTCCAAGGAGGAATTCACTCCATTCATCCTAGACAATTCTCTTAATTTATTTTCTAAGAAATGGCTTTGCAGGAGGGAGGCCCTGTCTGTTAGTACTCTTTCAGCTCCTGCAGATCTCAGAATATGACTACTGAAAATATATTCAGCTACTGAATGCACAAAGATGCTTTTGAACCACAAGTACAAGATTTTTTTCTCACTGTCAGCATCTTCTCAGCATAGTCCCACATCTGAGCACACCTTGCTTGTAAATCAGCAGATTGAACCCTTTTTTAACTTGTTTTTCTCATAGTTCAAGAGCTAAATATATTTTTGTGCTATCTATAAGTATCTATCAAGCTTTCACTGTCAATGGAAAATCATTCCTTGACAAGAAAACTATTTTTTAAACAATTTGTTGTCTTTCCTTTTTTTCCACAGCAAAGAGCAGATTTAGAAAGTTAGAGATGCTCATCTCCCCAAAGTTACTAAAAAACACACACAAAAAAGGTGTTTGAGAAAAAAAAGCTAAATTGGAGGGATAATCCAAGCATCATTTTCAATATAAACCTTGACAACCCTGTGTTGTCCTACAGAACAATCTTTTCTTAAGTATGCGGCTGATATGCAATTCAATGTGTCATTTTTTTGGATGTGATAGCAAGAAATTCCAGGAATCGTTCAGCCAAAGGTAACTGTAAGTACAATATGATGTGTGGGTATAAAAACTGAAACCCCTCATTTTGTGAAGCACTTCGCAGAAGACTTGAGAAATCCACCTTTCGTTAGAGCCAAATTCCAACCTCAGATCCACACTCGGGGCTCTCATTAAAGGCTCTGGGAGCCAGAAGTACTTTGTCGAGGGCAGACTTCAACCGATTTTGGTATTTATTCTTACAGAGCAACTCTACTGAAGCCTTGATTAGCCAAATGGAACAGAGACATGAAAGTAGTTTAGATTAACGGGGTTTGGATAAGTAGGAGAGGTTTTAGTGTTGTGTTATGTGCTTTAATAGATGTGACCTTAGGCCACAAATCAGCGAGGCTCCTGGGCACATGCATAACTTCAACCATATGAGTAGCTGAGTGCAGTCAGCAGAACTACTTGAGCTCTTAAACGCAGGCCTATGTGTAAGTACAAGGGAAAACAGTCCCTGATTTTGAATAAAAGGAGGACAGAGGCAAGTAAGGATTGTGTATTGCTCTGGTTTATTCTTCTCTTAACACAAGCTTAAAGCAAGCACCCTGAGAGAGGAACTGCTTATTTGTGAACACATGACCCATTCATGCCAGCCAAGTGAACAGAGCTAAACCAACCAACTTCGGGCACAGGTGAGAAAAATCTCAGACACCAATAGATCAAAATCCCTGCTAAAAGAGCTTAGGGAAGGAATCCCAGCAGGTCTGGAAGTCTGTGCTGAACTGCAAGAGAAAGCTAATACTCCTTCTCCTTAACTTCCAGATCAAAATAGTGAATTCACACTGATATTTTTTGTCCCAGTTTCCAAGGAAAATGAGGCTATTGAAGGGTCTGTTTTTGTTCCAATCTCACTCTAATAACTTTTTCACCAAGCTGCAGAGATGGCAACAAGCTGTGAAATCCTGACAGTTTCACAACGATGTCAAATGCTGTGGTGATGGGACAATAAAGGAGTTAGGATAGTTTTGCAATTTAGTTGAAGTTTGTACAGTCTTTTATACTACAAATACCATACTTGTCTAGCCCATTATAAAACACTGAGGAGCAGTAGTTATGTGCTAGCAAAGGCACATGATAGCCCTGTGAAATCTAAAACAGGGATACAACACAGAGCTACAACAAATCGAGCCTCCCTCCAAAACTAACTGGGACTTTTTCCCTCTATTGATTAATAATAGTTTCCTGCTTAATCACCCAGATTATTCACACTGATTGTCTAACATGTTTCATAGGTAATAGCAGAAGCTCTGTGTGCTGCTTCACAGCAGAGAGCAGAGGGGTTCACTCCTCCCCAAACCACACCATAGCTCTCTACCTATACACAGCACTTGAAAGCTCGTATGTGAGCCAGGAGAGTCTGTCACACTGGCATGAGGCTGGGGTTTACAGGATGAATAATCTTGATCCAGGTTTTCAACTTCATCTGATTAGTATGAGGGAAAGAGTTGAAAGTAAAAAAAAAAGAAAAAAAAAATAGCTGCTTGTGGATGTTTCCATTTGCTAACAAAGTAGGTATGTGTGCAAATCAGCACATCTGAAGTTTGGAGAGGTGGATTTTTTTTCTGTTGTATTCTTCCAGTCATATCAATGCTTTATTAGCAATTGTTTTAATAAGGCTCTGCGAAAAAATAGAAAAGATGACTCCAATATCAATCTATTTTAGAAGAATAAACATCTGGCTTATGGGGCACATGCATCAAGCTTGGTTCAGCTGCATGACAGCAGGATGGTCAATCTGCCTTTTCAATCTTAACTCCCACTGTGGGGCTATTACTGGAAAGGAACTGGAAGGAGAAGCTGTTGCTTTATGAAGGGAAATAATACTGTATTTTTTAACAAATATGGGGAGACAACCGAAGAAAAGGAAGTCCTTTTCTTAAATACCCATGACTTGAGCCCCTACATCCCTATATAAGGACCTTTCCTTGAAGCAAAGTTATGTCAAGGGAATTGGGAGCACTGCAGTGAAAGCAAGTCAGTTGGGGGATGTGACAAATTTGTGTTGGTAACAACAGAACCGTAACAGAGAGAGGCAATGCATGCCCTATCTGTGTGCCCGCTGAATCCCTCATGTCTGCAGCAAAAACTCAGTATGAAAACATGCAGGAAAGCTTCTTGCCTGAGCTAAGATGAAAATTGTAAAATATCCAGTGCAAATAAAAGCTTCTGGAGCTTGAATGAAGAGATAATGAACTAAAAAGGCATTAATGTGATGAAAGCAGAGATGAAGAGGAAAAGCAGATGGAGGTAAGTACAGGTAACGTAAGCACCCCAAAAAACAACGGTACTCAAACAGTGAACTGTTTTATCCCTGCACTGCTTTCATTTCAGGCCATCATTCTGCCACTAAGCTGAAACATCTGGATAAACTGTCATAGGTGAGCTCTAAGTCTTTTGCAGGTCTGCAGCCCTGTGTCATGTGCTGGGGGGATAAAACAACCACATCCACCTGTTTGTGACCTCTGTCTCCTGACACTGCTCCCCTTGGGGCTTTTTATGTCAGATTCTGACCCTTGTTTTGGAGACAGTGGTAATGAAAGAAGCAAGAATGATGTCCTCCAGAAGTCCTCCCAGAGTGCTGTAAAAGCAGTGCTCTGGGGGAAAGCAGGAAGGATGGAGGCATGAAAACAACACTAACCCAAAACCCAAAGTGAAAGGCTGGAAAAGCAGCTCATGACTATTGTCAAAGAAATTTTTGTGATTATTTAAGAACAAAGGGTTTTAATTTCTTCATTTTATGTATAAGACTACTTTGTGATGGAGAACATTGGTTGGGAAAGGCACAGAAACTGATTCTTTTTTTCTCCTTGGGTTTCTAAACTGGGGTCTTGAGCAGTAATATTTAAAAATTTTATGGGGAATCTGATTCTTTTATCTGACTTTCTTTTGCTGCTGACAACACTTCACAGAAGAGTCACGTATAAATGTAAGAAATTGGCTACATAGATGGCAAACCAAGTAGCTCCTAATTAGATCTTGGTATAGCCCCACAGACAATTAGTCAATTATTGGTCCATATAATTCTGTGACTCTATCTAAAAGGGAACGTCTGTTAGCTCAAACATTTATTTTTCAGTTAGGAAAAAAATACAGCATATATATATATATATGTACACACATATAATGGCTGGAGCACCTCTCCTGTGAAGACAGGCCAAGAGAGTTTGGGCTGTTCAGCCTGGAGAAGAGAAAGCTCCAAGGAGACCTTAGAGAGTCTTTCAGTATCCAAAGGGACTATAAAGGAGCTGGAGAGGGACTTTTTGCAATGGCACTTAGTGATAGGACAAGGGAGAATGGTTTCAAACTGAAAGACGGCAGGTTTAGATTAGATATTAGGAAGAAATTCTTTACTGTGAGGGTGGTGAGGCAAGGGGACAGGTTGCTCAGAGAAGCTGTGGCTGCCCCATCCCTGGAAGTCTTCAAGGACAGATGATCTTTGAGGTCCCTTCCAACCCAAACCATTATATAATTCTATGATGTTTATATTTAGATATATAGATATATATATATTTATATAAATAGAGAGAGAGAAATACAGATATAATTTAAATAGGGTTTAGGAAACTGAAGGGTTAATGAATAGAATAGTATATCAGAAAATATGCCAGTTGCAATGATGTTTTATGATTCTTGCACAACATGCAAGGTCCCAGACCTTCAGGCTACACCTGTAACATTTTATACTTTAAATGTACCCTGGACTGTGTTCTAGCTCAGGAGCCAGCTGGCATGGGCTCTTCCACATCCATCTTATCCAAATCTTCTGCCCTCCACATCAAGATGGCAACAAGCAAACTGTCTGATGGGAATAATCCTGTCTTAAGTCCCAGCATTCCTGGGCATTGCTCAGGATACTGCTGATAGGCATGGGCTGAAAGACTGTCCCAGACTGCTCTGAGGAACACAATAAATGATAAAGTTCCTGGGTTCAGGGAATGTTCCTGGCACGGTTTGTTTTACTAGTATAGGCATATCCAACGAAAGCCCAAATTCAAGAGCTTACGTAACTTTACTGGATACAGCAGTTTCTAAGAAAAGAAATATCATAAGAATCCTGAATTTCACACTGAAAATTGTGCAGTCTCCCTGGGGCTTTTATGATCTTCAGAAGAAAAACCGGTTGCACTTTAGTGGCAAATCCTCTGCAAGCATTTCTGAGGCCCTCAGGATCAAAGCACATCAATTTTTACCTAGCACCATGCTTCATGGATGTAGCACTGCACATTGCTGACCTGTGAGAGTGCAACTTGTGTAGCCAAACCATAGTCCTTAAATTGGCCATCAATTTCCAGCATGAATGTACAGCTGAGTTCTTCAGTTCTCTCTGAAGGAAGTGCCATCAATTTCATTTTATGGGAGAAGAAACTAAAGAACACACAAAACTTTGTGTGCAGGAATTTGGGGACTTTGCCTCAAACCCCAGTTCCAGCTGAGTCTCCAAAATAACCCTGTTGCCTTCAAAAGTGTAATCCATGTCACATACCTAGAGCATGTCAAACCTGGAAGCAGAAATGACAAGTCTCAAGTCAGAGCCTTAACCACAGGGCAAACTTCCTGTTATCTTAGTCTCTCAGAGAGTCTTAAAAAGCCAATGCTAAAACACCAATATTTCCAATGTTTTCTACAACTGGAGCAATGGCCCAGAACTGGTTTCAGTTCCTGTCAACTCCCATGAAAAGAATGGCACTGTAGAAACCAAGTCCTGCACACCCAGTGTGAAAGTCGAACTCCACATGCAGGATCTTTTCCAAATGAAGCCCTGTTCTGCCACCTCTCATCCATCTCACCCAAGAACACACAAGTAATATTTGTTATCCTCCTTTTTAGCCTGCACAACTATGTTTTTTCTGGCTTCTATCCACAAAGGGAAAAATATAACAAAGGAAAAGTCAAGGATGGATTATAGCTCAGAAAGAGATTTAATGACAAGCACATTGTATTCTCTCTTTTATTTTTAAATTTCATTTTACCAGTTTCATTGCAGCATTCTGCTAGGTGACATATTGGACTTTGTTTGGTACAAATAGCCAAAACCTGTGATGTGCTCCTGCAGTACTGTACTGCACTCTCCTCTCAGTGATTCCCCCTCCCTACCCTCCCTTATTGTTTCAAACTGATCTCGAAAAGAAATGTCCAAACTTTATAAAAGAGTTTGTGCTTTTTTTTTAAAGCTGGTTTTAAAATCTATTTTCTCTTCTTTTCTCACATGCCAAATGCACTTGGACATGTGAATATACTAGTGGGTCACATTAGTTTACAGAGAAGGTAAAGAAATGAGATGTTGCTGGGTTTCTAGGAAAGGTTAGTACATCCTGCCTGGGAGGCTGGTTTTTTTCATGGAAACTAGGATTATAGACTATTCTCATGCATCTCCTTACATCATTTGACCATTAAAGTGAGATATCTAAATTGAAGCCTATTTTTCATCTATAACCACCAGATGCAGACAGACACGCTCATTGCCTGTATAGGGAGCTGAGGAGTGAGAACCCCTAGGCAAGTTGGTCTGGTGCCTAAAGTTAGATGGAATGAATCCAAGCTGAAGGCCTTCATCTTGCAGATTGTATTATTTTAATATGATTAAAGCATCTAAGTCATAGGAGATGTATTTTTTTCCTGACAATAGGAAAAAAAATAATGTGAAGAAAAAAATGTGATCTTTTGAGATACAAACAAGGGGACATGGAAGAAAAGCTCATAAAATCCTGGTGAGACCATCATAAGAGCATTGATAAAGGGGCAAAAAGTATTTTTTTTTTTAAATAAGGTGGGGAAAAAGCTCTAAAAACATTTAGGAGTTTGGAAAGTCCATATCTATTAAAAGATAAACTTTACCAGTGAGCTATGCTACTCAGTTACAGCGAGATATAGTACTTAAAATCTTTCAGTAATAGATTTATAGCATTGTCACCAACACAAATGGAGGTTCTGGGCTTTAAACAACTCATCTGGTTGTAAGTAGATATATGCAGACTAAGGGAGGTGCCAGTACGCAATGGGATACCTTTGACTGATCTTAAAAGAGAAAACCATGCCCTCACCATGGCACATCTGGTCTGGGTGTCTGCCTCAGACAGATTCTCCAGGTCAGCTGGAGATTTCTGCACTTAGTGATGGGACCACTCTGGGGGGATTTTACAGTCTAATTAATTCTGGTCAGACTAAAGGTTCCTTATGGCTATAATTTCCATAAATGTGTGAAAATCCACTTTCCCCTCTCCCAAGCTTTTCTCCCACTGATATCAAGAGGAAAGAAAGATGGAAGTAGTACTGAGGCAATGCACATGAAGCCTCAGAGAGATATAAACGAAAGCACTAAGCACAAAGAATTTTCTTTTCTTATCAATTTTCATGAAGCATTACTGAATCCACCCATCTCTTTTATAAACCACAGTGAATTGATTAACAGTGAGGTTTGGATCCTTAGGACAGAGCTATCATACAATGCCTCAATTTATAGTAAACTGCTTGAGGATCAACTAATTAAAACTACACTGTAACATAGTGGCAGGTTAGGTAGGAGGTTAGCAACTCTCACACAGGAAACAAAAATTGGACAGGGCACACCTATGAAGATACTGGTCAAAGCCTGAGTCAAGAAAAGTGAGTTATGAGTGTATGAAATTAGGTTCAGACAACCATTCTCATTACCAGATATTGCCATAGGTAATCTCATCTTTCTTGCCCACACATACGCTTTCTTTCCCATAATACACCCACACCTGTATGATTTCCTTCTCTTGAAAAGTATTGTGGGAGAAGTATTCCTTCAAATTGTCACTTTAGTGAAGCATTCCTTCAGATCCCAGGTAACAGGCAACATGGCTTCACTAAGGGCAAATCACACCTGACAAATTTGGTGGCCTTCTATGATGGGGTTGGAGTGTTGGTGGATAAAGGAAGAGAAACTAGGGTCATCTACCTCAATTTGCACAAAGCATTTGGCACTGCTACACACGATATCCTTGTCTCTGAATCAGGGAGACATGGATTTGCCAGGTGGACTCTGCTGAGAAGGAACTGGCTGGATGGTTGCAGTCAAAGAGTTGCAGTAACAGCTCAGTGCTCAAGTGGAGATCAGTGGTGAGTGTTGTTCCTCAGGGGTCAGTGTTGGGACTGCCTCTGTTTAATGTCTTGTTGGCAATGTGGACAATGGGATTGACTTCACCCACAACAAGGTTGTTGATGACATCAAACTGTGTGGTGCAGTCAACACACTGGAGGGAAGGGATGCCATCCAGAGGGATTTTCTCAGGCTTGAGAGGACCGTGAGAACTTCACGAATTTGAGCCAGACCAGATGAAAGGTACTGGACACGAAAAGCCAACTATATCCTGGGCTGCATCAAAAGCAACATGGCCAGCAGCTCAAGGGAGATTATTTTCCCCCTCTACTCCGCTCTTACGAGATTCCACCTGGAGTGCTGCATCCATATGTGGGACCTACAATCCAAGAAGGATGTGGACTTGTTGGAGTAAGTCCAGAGGAGGCCACAAAGATGATCAGAGGGCTGGAGCATCTCTCCTGTGAGGACAGGCTGAGAGAGTTTGGGCTGTTCAGCCCAGAGAAGAGAAGGCTCTGGAGACACCTTATTGCACCTTCCAGTACCTAAAGGGGCTACAAGAGAGCTGGAGAGAGAGCTGCAAGAGAGCTGCCTTTTTACAAGGGTGTGGAGGGATAGGACAAGGGGGAAAGGCTTTAAACTGACAGAGTGTAGGTTTAGATTAGGAAGAAATTCTTTGCTGTGAGGGTGGTGAGGCACCGGCACAGGTTGCCCAGAGAAGTTGAAGATGCCACATCCCTGAGAGTGTTCAAGGCCAGCTTGGAAAGGGTTTTAAGCAACCTGTCCTCGTGGGTGGCATCTCTGCCTATAGAAAGGTGTTAGAACTAGATGGTCTATAAAGTCCCTTTCAGCCCAGCCCATTCTATGAGTTAGTGATCCCCTTGGAAAACACTGATCAATGTTTAAGCTCTAATTGAAGCTGGCAGAGGTGCTTGCACAAAAGCTTTAGTGCAGCAAGGAAGTGAGGAGTGACCACAAGCTATGGCAACCCTAGTTTGGAACTTATTCTTCTCCTGACCTGTAAAAAACTTTGGAACACACCACAAGGCACCTTCACACTGAGTTATTACTCATTGGCTGTTAAATTGTCTTGCTTCACTTCACTTATCAGTATATTCATTTGTTGGAGTTTGTCTATATCAAGACCACCTGGTTCACAGAGATAAACAATCTTTTTACTAAGTGCATAAATCTAACAAAGCAATTTTAACTTTACATTTAGCTTAAGTTTGTTGATACTTTAAAATCAGTAGTGAGTGTGGAATGAGAAAAAATGACCTGTATTTCTCTTTTTATTCCAGTAAACCTATTGAAGAAAGCAAATAGCTGTTCCAGAGGAATTTTCCACACATCTACATATATCATTTTAATTAATTCAAAAAAGGGCAATTTAGACCCTGCTCTTCTGGCATTGCAATTAGATCTATGAAAAATAAAATTAGAACAATGATAAATTTCAACACAAGTGATGAATTAAACAGGGAATTTGAGATTAAAAACACCTTTAGTCTCTCTACCCTTGGACATCCTTTTCTTCTGAAGGGTTTTTTGTAAATGTGATCAGGCTATGTCCTTGAAATCCTCTTCCGAATTAAAAAACTGTGCTATGAGAAGAGCTTCTTTTATTAGAATAATTCATCAGTTCAGCATGGCAGAATTTTCATCTCATAACATCACCTAACTCTTCAAGGCTTTGGTGCTTAAAATAAGCCAGTTGTGCCAATGTATTCCTGGAAAATGCAAAGATCAGTGAAGGAGATTTGAAGAGCAGATTTGAAGCTGGTTAAAGCTATGAAAAACGTAGAACAATCAAACCCCTAAGTGAATGGATTATGTTATATTTCTCAGTCAATTTTTGTACCTCTCTAAAACTGTATCGCAACAAAGATTAATCATGAATAAAAAGATATGTGAAGGCATGGAACAGAAGCTGAAGGACAGACTGAAATGCATGTGGATGTTTCTAAATCCAGTTATTAGAGACAAAACTCACCTATCTGATTATCAAATAAATAATTTATGGCTAAGGGAAACTTGTGAGCTGATCTATTTATATTTCACACACTCACAAAAAAAAAAAAGAAACAGAGCCACAATGAGAATTAGGATTGCTAGTTATAACAGAGAAATTGGAGATTTCAGTAATTTTTATGTGGGAACTTGATTATAACTGGGGGGTGAGGGGGAGAAACGAGAGTTGTCAGTCTTGTTCTTCCACTGAGCACCCTCAAGGAAAAGTCCTGGGACACATTTTATTTTCAAGAGTCATTAATCACCTGAAAGCAGCTCTTACAGCTGCAGGTCTAGGGATTTCACCAATACAGACTTTCTTACCAGGTGATTCTGAGAAGTAGCAGAAAAAGGATGAAAGTTAGCAGGAACAAGCTTTAGTCACACACTCATGAGGGTGAAATTCTTGGTTAACTCAGGTTAACCATCTAACTTGTTTAGAATCAGCTTGTGAGGCTGCAACTTCTCTTCATTCACTTTACAAAAACCTCATAGACCCTAGATTGTTGTCTAGTCCCTAGAAACAACTTAAAGCCATCAGTATGATTATCACTGTTACAGCTGTGTAACTAAATCTCTTGCTTGAAGCTGTAGGCCCATTGGTTGGAAATGATTAAGACGGAAAAGATCTGGATGAATTTTTCAATGGCAATATTCAAGACTTAGGATGTAGAAGGAAAGGAGGGAGAGGCATTTCATGCAAGGATGCAGAAACATAAACATCATTGTCAAAAGTAGCATTAAAACAACATTTGCTGTACTGTTTACAGTCCCACTGACCCAAAATTAGTTTTAAGTCTTGACAGATAACCTATGACAGGAGAATAGGGTCACTAGGACATTATGAGGAAAAGAAGAACCTTTCTTACGAGAGTAATTAAAATACATAATTTGTTTAGTCTAGCAAATAAAGTTAGAATGGCCTGCTCCATAAATATTTCAAAAGAGTAAACACAGAGAGGAATAAGCACTATTTAACTGGAAAGTCAGGGTTAGCACAAGAAATAATTAGCAGCAAA
Organism: Rhagologus leucostigma; assembly: GCA_013397725.1. NCBI lineage: Eukaryota > Metazoa > Chordata > Aves > Passeriformes > Rhagologus > Rhagologus leucostigma. Next base: position 1,008,430 of record VZTD01004190.1, on the reverse strand, counting down.
TAATGTTACATTTGGCAAGTAGGTTTGTAACTGGGCTGCAGATCTGCAACAGTCTTACAGTAGCAAGAAACCCAACTAATTTCAGGTTGAACTTTGATGCACTCAAGAAAGGTTGGATAGACTATTAGGGGACAAAGCATCAGCGGCCAGCAGTTCTTTCCAAGCCTATTTCTTTATTTTTCCTCTACCTAAAACAGAAGTGGTTTCTCTAGAACTCTTTTGGCATGACAGCAAAGTAACGGGTAAAGAAGAAACAGCTGATATTACTTATTTGGATGAGTGACCTTTGCAAAAGACTAACATGTAAACTTTGTACTTAATAGCAAATGCTTAATAGTAGGATGTACTAAAATTCTGGGTTTCAGAATATAATTCCCCATTTGTGTTCTTTCTCTTTTATACCTGAAGTATCTGGCACAGACCCTTTTGAGAAACAGGAGACTGGACTAGATAGGCCACAACATTCATAGCACTTTGCCTATATGGCAAGTCCTACATTCTTGTTTCCAAAGGTTATACAGCTGAAATGTATTATCTTAGTCTTGGATTCTTTGCTCTTTCTGTTGTGATTTTCTCTGACACAAACCATAGCAAAAGAGCCTACATGATTTCAACACTAGGAGATTGCAAAGTAAACCATTTCTACATACCATGTCTGGTAACACTTTAAAATAATAGCCCAGTTAATTAATGATGAACTACAGTGAATATTCTTATACAAGTACATAGGACATTCCTATTAGTGCCAAATGAGTTCATCATGATTAATGTTATTACAGTACATACCAGCAAAATTCATAAAAGCCATTATGCTGGCTGGTTACCCAGCACCAAAAAGTGCTCATCTCCAGCGAGCAGGCCACACTCAATAAGGAAGATGAACAAAGTTCTATTCTGAGATCCATGGAGTTGCATTATCAGCTCAGTATGAAATACAGGCCTTTAAAGGAGATCTTCAGAGGAACCTCCATCTTTAGAAAGTCAGACACAGTAGGGCATGGTGGCTAATGAGCTTAAAATTCAGCCAACTAACGTAGGGTTCCACAGGGCTTGACTTATCACCAGTGCAGGTAAAGGCTGTGGAGCTGCACGTGCTCATCCTCTTTAGACAGCAATCTTTCTATCTTGATGTAAAACATTAACCATGCCTGACTGAGAGCATGCTTAGGGCCTGTGGGTAAAGAGGTGCTGGGTCCCACTGCCCTTTCTTTCCATCAGCAGCACAGCAGGGATAGGCAACATTGCCTCCTTAGGACATGTGAGGATGGTGCTTAGTGCCCAGATTTCCCAACTCAAGATGAGCTCCAGAGGAACTATTTACTCCAAAAAACTCAACAGGGCCAGCAGTCTGGCAAACATAGCTTCATCCTGCTAACCATTGGCAGCACTTCCTGGCAGACTTTTGCCTGTGTCAGCTAAAATTCCCCTTGACACCAGGCCAGCATGGTTTAGGAGATCAGCATAGCCAAGCACCATTCTTCACAGACAATTTGCATGTAGCCACTTTGTTTTGGGGGAAAGTCAGCAAGCTGAAGTGCATGCACACAAGCTGAACTAAGTGCCAGAGAATGTACCATGATTCATTTCTCCAGCTCCTTTAGATAGAGCCAGAAAGGCTGTGCCTCCTCAGATCCAAGCCAACCTTGACTCTCTGCAGCTGCAGAGAACACTTTTGGCTTTTCTGCTATCCCAGCTCATGGTAGAAATTGAAAAACAACCTCTTCTGGGAGTGGAAATATGGACAGCACCAATCCTGCTATGGAGGAGCAGGAGGCAACTGAAGGAAGAGCTAAAGTTGCAGGACATTGGAAATGGTCGACCAACAAAAGTGCGAATTTGCAATATTAATATCTGAAGGGTATATTCTTCTGGCTTATATAGAAAATTGTCTATTTAACTGCAAGATTCTGACCTCTCAGAAATTTCACATGCTTGCATAACTGAGAGAGGCTTTGCTGGGCTCCACAGTCACCGATAGAAGATTGATGTATGCAAGCCTTTAACACTAAAACTGAATCCATCATATTTAAATGATACTAGAGATCAATGGTTAACTTCCTTTGAAACCCAAAAGGAAGGACCGATTTTCCATCTCAGCATTTCTAAGGGTCAGAAAATTGATTTTTCAACTGTTCCAAACTCATCATTAAAAGCATTCTGAAAATGAAGATGGAGGAGTTTGGAAATAAGGGTATTTACTTTTGAAATATCTAGAATTTCAGAGAAAACTGATATTAAATCTAGAAATATTGCCAGTAATAGTAATTGTCCCTATTATTTATACTGAAATGTAATTAAAATAATTATGCGGGGAGTTTTCTCACTAAAATAAGCAGAATAAAAGAGAAAACCTATTAAGAGTATCTTTCTGAGTAAAGAGTCTCAAAAATTTTAAGATAAATTTAATTTAGAAGATAAATTAAACCTTTAAAAACAAATCCATTCTTTCTGAAACACCCGCCATTCAAACCCTAAAGTCACTTGTTCAATCTCATTTCTTGTGTTTTACCATAACTTCTGGTCTTGTGCAGAATGCCCTATACAGTCAAATATTTAAACAATAGCTTAGCTTTAAGCTTGTGAGTAGTTCCAGTGACATCTGTAGCTCTAATCACGCTGATCATGAGCACACACTTAAATACATGAGTTCTGATAAAATTTCTCAGTTTTCTCTGCAGTTCCTCTCTTTCCAGGCTGAATTAAGCCTCTCATTTCTCCATGCCCTGCAAAATTTTCTTTCATGCCCAGTTACAATATCGAGGGTTAAACTCATAAGAAATAATTTACCTGTCACCTTTCAGATAGCCTGCCAGGAACTGTCAACAAAGACTCTTTAAATTCTCAAAACCTTGAAACGCAGTGTTCTTTACATCATAGATCTCATATCACCCATTTCAGGACCTCCTATATCAGGGCCTATTGAAAACACCCAGTGTTCTATTTAACATCCTGTTAATCTACGATTGTGCAGCACCATAAAATGTGGTGTCTTGGGTCAGGAAAACCAACATAACTTAGTGCTTTATATGTCGAAACCAACCACTGACTTGCAACCAGAAATCAAGCCGCAAGCCATAGGGCTGGCCATGTATATTCCTGTGAGGCATTTTGGAATACAGATGTGAACGCAAAACCTTGCCACACTTGATGCTGTTGGAGGAGGTAGATGTGCAAGAAAAAGGGTAACTGCTGGGGAATCTGTTCTAAATTCTCATCTTGACTCCGTCAGTGTTTCATTCTAGCCCATATGTGGCTCAGTATTCTCAAGGGCAAAGCATGGATGATACTTTTCCATTTAAGTAAAATGTTGTGATAGAATGGACGATTAGGCAAATGTGTTATACAGCAAGAGGGAAGTCATAGAACTTCTCCGAAATGAAAGAATAATAAAAACTAAGCAAACTCAAAGGAGGGGCATGCATTGTCACAATCAGCTCTGGATCAGGCTCTGAATAGCTGTGTATCTGGTGACACAGCCCATTAGGAAACTTGCCCCAGATTTCCCATTTTTAATTCCCTGTTCAGGGTGCTCAACCCCAGCTTAACAGTTTTGATTGCTTTTTCTATGTAATTGGTGTCCAAGACTAATTTACTTTAATTTTCAATTAATATGGTAGCAATTCTGAAAAACAAAAATAAGGGCAAAAGTATCTGAAATCTCTGTTTCAATGAAGCAAAGATTTCTTGTTTTCATTTAAGAAACTTGAAGTCCAGCAAAAAAGAAAGTTCTGTATATTAGGTTTGTGATTTTGCCCTCTTGAAGAAAAAAAATTGTCAAAAATAAGATTCAGAAAACAGTCTGCATTTGCAATTTAATTAGCAAAAATCAGCCTCACTTTTAATAAAACCATCTTGAAAATCTCTATCCTCTATGACCATTTTAGTCTTCTCATAGCTCCTGGATAAAGAAGTAGGGTCAGAACGACCTTTTTTCTCAGCAGCATTACCATTCTTAGATTTTTTTTTTCTTACATCCTGCAACACATTTTGGCCTATGTCAGCTATAGGAGGCAAGCCATGTATCCCAAGCTTTATCCAGGCACTTGCTGTTAGTGTAGTCTTCATTGTTTGAGTGTCCAAATGATTTTTATATCTGCTGGTGATTCACAACTGTCAGTAAAGACAACAAGATCTGTATTTTGAACATAAACTGTCCTATACATGGCTGAATTTTGCAATTAATCAGACTCATGGTGCCTCAAATTTGGTATTTAAATTTTGGTCTATAATGTTTTATCTCAGTGCCTCAAAGCTTTTGTGATAGTGCTGCCCAGTACTTGAAAGGGGTATGGGGAAGTTGATTAACTCTCATGAATTTTGGACATATAAAGCCCTAGATTTTGAAGTCACGCACAGGACAGAAAATACTATGGGGAAATTAATAATTCTGACTTCATAGTTCAAGTAGATACTTAGCCATATGATAAGTAATAATTGTTCCCTAATTCAGTAACATCCACTCCCTCCTTTAAAAGTGGCAAAGGTCTCACTGAAGCAAAGCATATTGGACCATGCAATTAGTGACAGCATCATATGCACATGGCATTTTAATTCACATTGCATGGGAGAGCAATTTCCAAGCACTTGAGTATTTGACATGACAACCTGAATAATATCTTTTTAATATATCTTTGGGCAGTTAATGTGCATTTAAAGACTCTGGAGCATTTGGAAAAATGATGGATTGACACATTGGTCAAGTTTTCCTTTGATGAGTGAAATTTTATTTTCTAGTACATACATATTTAGTACTATGCTAACATTTTTCCATACTTACACCTTCATGTCAAGCCACTTTTAAATTTATTTCCAGAGGAAAGCAGCCCAAAGTTCAACCAGAGCAAGCTTTATAAAAAAAACTGTGGAAAGAAGAAATTAATTCTGACACATCCGATCAGCAATTTGTAACATCATTCATCTCAAACTCCCCAGACAACTGAAACCAAAAAAAGATGATAATTTTTGAGTACAGCCTTCAACTGGAAATAATTTTCTATCTTCCCTAGCTCCTCTACCCCCAAAATATAAAGCATTTAACACAGTAACATCTTTAATCTTTTCTTTTGTCTCCCTAGCACATAACACAGATGGGCTGTGATAGGAAAACCTGGCCACAGTCCACTTCTCTCCTAAAGAATGAGAAACAAAAAACGATGGAAACTAACTCAACCTGCTCAATGAGCTAGTTTAAAAAGAAAAGAATACTAAATACTATCCTTTCTATTTTTTGGCTGGTTTTGTTTGTATGTTAGTTTTACTTTTTCTATTCACATTAGGATAATTTAGGGCCCTGGAACAGACCAGTATGGCTTCAGGCTAGTCACCATGGGAGAGAGGCTGCTGTCCCATTAAAGAAATGTGATATACTCCAGTCCACCCAAAGGCATCTCATAATCACATTCATATTATGGAAATGGAGCAGGGTGCAGGTGAGAGCAGTGGAGGAGAAGGAGAGGGTAAGGAAAGGCAGTGCAGGGGAAAGGTACCTATTTTTTTCCCCTCGAGGTTAAGTAGATGGAGGGAAGCAAACTGGACACAGCTACATACAGCTGAAGTCTTAAATCAAGAATCAATCAGTGCCTTCTCAGTATCTTGTAAAGAAGGATACGTGATGAAATTATGACTTAAAACAAGTACATCAATCATTTGGCAGCAATAAGTAAAATTTCATCAAGGGAGCAGTCCCTGATGAATATAACAAAGTATATTTGGTTTATCTACGCTTATATTTATCTGCACTCTAATAAAGGGCTCTTTCTATACTGAATTATCCCTTTCCTCTTGACAGATAGCACAGTGATTAACATTCCTTGGCAGATCTTAGAGAAGTTCTGGTGTCAATAAAGTCTCACTAAATTGAGTTGAGTTCAGATGATAAATGTCTCATTCTTTTGTATGCCAGTTCCATTATCAATCAGACAGTTTGGCAAATAACTCATTTCAGCTTAAAACACCAACCTCCCCAGCTCCCCTCACCTCAAAACAGAGTACATGGTAATATGAGTGAACTTACCCAAAAACAGGGGATGCCTGGTTACTGCACACAACCTCCAAGCTTTAACAGGGCTTACGTAGCACAGGCCAGTTGTACAAACAAGCGAGTAAGATTTAAAACATACTCTATTTTGAATACCAAAGTTTCCTTAAGGGCAGTTTAATGCAGCATATTTTTCAGATTTCCTGTGTGTTGCATGCCACTGTGATGTAATCTAGCAAGATGCTCCAAACTGTGACAGACATTTTCAAATGCGAAAAATATGTTTCCAAAAAAACAAGGTTACTATCACATCAGACTTCAACAACAAAGGAAAACTGGGCTGACAGGTCTGAACTACACTTTGTGATACCTCACGTCTCTAAGGGCATGCAGCCCTGGTAATATGTGCAATACAAGAACTTAAATGTACTCCAACAGAATCAAATGAACATTCTGAAGAGATCATACTCTTTATGTTTAAGAACATTGGTCACTGGCTGAATGAACAGCTTCTAAAAGGCTATGTAGCAATAGGAATACATTTAGAATTTAAGTAGTAGTCTATACAGCTTTAGCAAGGCTTTAGCAAGTGCACTACTTTGGAGCACTCTGAGGAAAACCAAGTCTACCATTGTTTTGTACAGGAGAGGTTCAAGAAATGAATAGCTTAAAATAGTGGAAAGTCTAAAGCAATAATCTGCTGTCCTTGTCTTCAAGAGTCAAAAGTAATGGATTTTACCTGCATTGAGGAAGACTCTCATCAGATATCATGGAAAATTACCTAACGGTAAGGATAATGAAGCACTGGAATCGATTTCCTAAGGAACCTATAGAATCCCTGGAGGATTTTAAGAGCAGGTTAGGTAAGCATCTGGCAGGAATAACACAAGTTTATTTGATTCTGCCTTGAGCCACAGTATAAAATGACCCTTAGAGGTCTGTCTCTCATACCTTTATTTTGTATGGATCTGTACTTTTGACAGCTGGAACTGAAGTACCAGGAAATAAAAATAAAATTAATAAAAATAAAATTTCTCTTTAGGCAAAACCTGGACTTAGGTCTTTGATTTAGCCATAAAGTCTTCTTTTCAGTTTTGGCTGCGCCTTTGCATGGCATGGCTAGTTGAAGGGGAAGCTTGACTATGATAAAAATCTATGTGGGAAAGAAAACCAACAGTTTTAAAGGACTACTTTAACATGATAATTTCATAAGAGTCAACAGTAGGATGCAAGACAGATATTTTCAAAGAAGTGCATCTTGCTAACAGTATGAATCATTGATCACTGAAATTATCTCCCAAGGAAAATGATGGAATACTCTCTCTTGAAGACGTGGATTCAAAACTGGCTATCTTTCCAGAAGATAAATTTTAGTCTTAAAAATTACTGGACTCAATATAGAAATAATAACCTAAATTACTATGGCTGCATTGTACAAAAGATCAGCTTTTTGTTATGTAAATATTTATTTTCATCTTTGTCTCCTAGCACTCCATTCCTGTTTGAAATTATTCATATTCTATAATCAAGTAATCTCTCTCTTACATAATAGAACAATGTTGTTCTGATCTACTTTTTTTTTCTTTCCCAAAACAGCTATCTTTCCCATCTAAGATATTCAAAATGCGCACCAGTAAAATTCTGAGAACACCAAAATTTTCGTAATTCTTTGGAATTTTGGATTCTCAGATGGGAAGAATACACTATTTTTGTTTTTATAACTGCCTATTACCAGAATTAGCTTACATTTCAGAAAAAGATGAGCCATTTTAAAGTATAAAATGGCCTTTATGGTTTCAAAAATGTTAGTATGAATTATATCAACATTTTCAAAAGCTAAATAAAAAAAAATCAGTCAAGTGAAAACAAAAATTAACAGAACTTTGATTCCACAAAGCAGCTTTTTCCAATAAAAAATCTATTGTTAAATGTTCCCATTCCACTAAAACTTTAATTTTTTTGTTAATAAAAACCCCCTGCTCTTTTACTTTAATTCTGTCACCAAAAGTCTTTTTCTCCAACATTCTTATGGCTTGGGGTTTTTTGTTGATTTTTTTTCCAAAATCTCCAACTCATCATCTTTCCTTTCAGAAACAATAGGCTGGAACTAAGAACAGAACAAAGAGAAAAAATATCTTTCTATCTCTGGCTCAGTAAAACAAATTATTTTTTTATTGGACCAAATGATTTGGATTACCTTGTGTAATCATCACAAAAAATCACTTTGACAGTATTTGTGTCTTTCAGAAATGTCCACAGGGAGAGATCCACACTTACTTCCATAGCACTGAGTGAAACTTTACATGGCTTTGGAGGCAGATGCCACCATTCTGTAGCTCTACTGAAAGCATTTCTATTTAATGAAGGTACCCACTGACAAGTCTTTTCAGATTTTGTCATGTGAATCACAATAGACTCCAAGTTCACCTTGCTGATATCATGCAGTGCTGATCCTTTAGTCAGAGTAACACTCGGCACAATCAATAACATGCATAATGTGCCCTGTCTGTGCTGTCACCAAAATCAGCTTAATTTGTCATTCCAAGAAGTAAATTCCATCTTATTTACCTAAACCATTTGTTCAGGCTTTGGTTACATTTATGTGAAAATTAATTTCTTATCAGGAGAATTGTGTACCAGATTGTCCATTATTTGATGGGAAGGTGATGCCAGGTAGACCAGCCTACAGCTGTCTGAAACATCTCACTACTGCTGTTTGTTTGCTGGCACAATATTGCAATTCTTCCTTGTTCTGGAGTTTCCCCAAGATTTCAGGACTTATTAAAAATGAACATCTGTGAAACAGAGATGTCCTCAGCCAACTCTTTCAGGATTCTTAAGTGCAAGTTAGCCAAGACAGACGATATAAAAATGTTTATCCCTAGCAGATCTCTATTGTTTTCTTTCAGTACTGATGATCTAGGAAGGTGATAAAGTATGTCACAGTATATTTTTCCAAATGGAAATGAGAAATCCTTATTACTTCTGTCTTTTTTACTTCATCACTGTCAGTATTGTCTGCTTTCTCCAGCATCAAGCCTACCTCCTCCCAAAGGTTTCTTCTGCTCCTAATATTCTTATCCCTGTTCTGTAACCAGGGATTTTGTAATAAGTTTTATTTCTCTTAATGATACCACCACTTCTAATTTTTACAAGTTGTTTACAACAATCTCTGTTTTTTCCCTTCATGTCAGATATTTGGGGATGATTATAGCCTTGTTTTTCTACTGGACCAGAATTTATTTTAGCAAATTATATCCTGTGAATGTGGAATCAAGACTTACTAGCCAAATAATAAATTCTCGCTGAGGAACTCCCTGCTTTTATTCAGATTTTTACATCTCCAATTTTCCTTGGAGGCAAATTTATTCATCACTTCTCTCTAACTTCCACAAAATTTATTCATCACTTCTCCCTAACTTTCACAAATGTGCTAGTTGTTGGGACTGTTCTCTTTTAATATATTAAGTATAAGTTACATATTACTTACATTCAGATTGTGATCATCAGACCCATAGCGGCTAAAGGCTGCTGCATTAAAATTAAAGTGTTTAATTCATCTATATCTATCAGAACAAGATCCAACATAAAATTACTCATTGTCAAACCCAGTATGTTTTGTGTTAGAAAACCATCATCTGTCATCCATCATTTTTAGAGGCTTTTCTACCCTCTGCATGATGTGGAGCTTCCATCATTGCATCCTGGATTCAAGCCCCTCATGACAATTACTCTTTCTATATATTAAAGACAGGTGTGGCTGGGGCTGGATTCAGTGGAGTGTAACTAACTTACATTAGTGCACCATCCTGGCCTTTGTTAATTAGCGTAGATTCATGGCTATTTAAGACCGCACATTTCAGGTTTCCCTGTAGGCTCCCAGTGTTCAGAACTTCAACTCACCATATTCAATCTTTTTACTATTTTTTTCTGTATTTTTCATGTCATTCTACAGACAGCTTTACTCAGAGAGAGAGGAAGATGGCTCTTTTTGCATTAATGAAAAACATATATGGAAATTAGCCTGTAACACATTTTACATCTCCAAATGAGTTACTTTTAATATACTTCTACTCATAGACTTTGAGCCCTTAAAAGACTATTAAGATTCTCCCTCCAACTTACGGAATAACACAGACTTTTAGACCCCACTGCTTGTTACTGGATCAAGTTTATTCCTGATTGAAGTATTTTAAAGGGATTGATGGTCCTGGTATTGGTAAGGAACACTTTGCACCAACTTTATCTCCATTCTGACACAAAAGATCAGACAAGAGACCATGTTGTGAAACCTTGGCATTATTTCTTTAGACTTACATCAGCCAAAAGCATACCTGAATATTCTGCTATGGATTTTCCTTCCTAAAAACCCAAAGTAACTAGTTTAAAGATATCTGTCTTCCTTACATAATTCTAAGTATGAACCATAAATTCTACATTATGCTGAGGATTCAATCCTGTAACACTATGGTAATGGACAACAAAAGAGTTCCTTTGCAAATGAGTAATGCTATCAAATTAAATGCAACTTACGACAATAATTTATCATAAATTCCCTTCAGTTTTCCTTAACTGGCATTACCATAATTCACATGAATATTATTTAAATCATAATATAATTGTATAGCAAGAGCCTTGGATTCCTACATTCAAAAGAATTTATTTTTTTAAAAGGCCATGGAATTGTATGCTGGAACAGCATACATATTTGACAGCCTCTTAATCTAAAAAGTCTGCAAAACTCCACCATTTCACAAGCTGAAGAGCAATTTTCATAATTATAATTACACAGAAGCATGCACATAAACTTGGCAATCCCCATCTAGGCAACTAGCTCAGACTAAACTTAAATTGTTAATGCTCCTTTGCATTGAACCAAGCCAAAGGGAGCTGTGAGACCTGATTTTGCTAATAAAGCTGATTATCTGAGATAACACCCACTAAACTGCCAACGTTTGTTGCAGCTACATGGTTTACTAAGGGCAAAATTATTCATAAGAAATCTCCAGAAAGAAAGAACACTGCTAATGAACATTTTCCATGTTGGAAATGGTGATGTCTGCCCTGCAGACAACATACCCAGACCCTTTAAACCCAAGTTAGTGCCACCGATGAGACAGCAAGAAGCTATCTTGCTTTAGCTGATGGTAAGCAATGGGGCCAAAGCAGCCACCATGAACTGGAGCAATGTGAAGGTGTTCATGTCCTGAGCACATGACTGCCTTGTGCAGCCAAAATCTGGGAAAAGAATGACACTGGACTCCACGCCAGCACTCCGTGTCTGAGAGCACCGACTAAGCTGATGTGACAGGCCCGTACGCTGGCTGGAGAGTCAGACTGCACTACAGGTTCAGCACAAAACATCCAGAGCACCCCAGGGAGTCTGGCTGCAGTTATCCTGTCATGGGACTGAGTCCAAACCCTAATGCTATCCACACTTGTGCTGCGGGTAGGAGCACGAACTCCCTGCCCACTCATCCCTGCTAGAGTAGGTCAAGACAAAACCTAAACATTTGCAGAGCTCCAAAACTCTGTAAAGCCGCAAAGCTTTCGTGTAACCTAAGTCTAAACTGCTGTTTCTGTATAACAACATGAGGCACAAATCTTTGGTAGTGGTAGACTTCAGATTTGAGACTCTGATCTAGTACCAGTTCATGTTGCTCTCATCACCTATATGGTAATGATGCAGTGTGGAAACCCCTTGTACCCCAATGTCACAAGATATGCAAGTACAAGTCTATCACAACATGTCAAATATGCTGTTCACCCTGAAAAATTGCATTTCCATTTCCCTTCTCACCCATGTAAGGAATCCAACTTGGCTCTCTAAATCCCTAAATTTCTAGTGAAGTGAAAAAAAGTAGGCGATATTTTCAGAAAAAAAAAAAACACCCACAGCTCTCATTTGTACCCTGCAAGCAGAGCAAATCAAGGTCATGGAGCACTGTCAAATGACATTTTTCTCCTTTTTTCCAGTTAGAATGGGTTTTGGCACTGATTTTGGAAGGAAAAAGGCTACCAATGAACCAAACTGATGCCAAAACTCATACTTGAAAGTAAAAGATTCTAAGCTACAATACATGAACTGTATTACCAAAGGGGATGTCCCAGGCAGATTCTCTCTATAATAGGACAACATTCCCAAATCCTTTTCTGGCTCGTATCCATCATGGACTATATCTACTCCTTTTCTTTGCATTGCCTTACTTCTGGAGCAGGCAGCCCACCTTTCAAGAAGCTATATTTTATTTTAAAACAACCCAAACAACAAACACTTGTGCATGTTTTTTAGTTTTATGGTTGCAGGATGGTACGGAGCCTGTTTCTAACATGCAAGTCCTCAGATACTTGGCAGTGTCAGTAAGCACTGAATGAAACTGGGATTTTACTATAATACTGGTGTTAGTATATTCATTAAAATAATATATAGATGCTAATATTTTAATGACTTGTGTGATTTTCAATACCTAGAATTATTGCATAATACCACTATGAAAACTGTACAGTACACTTTAGAAGCAGATTGCCAAGGGATTTTTCTGACTTGAAGTAATCAAGTCAATGAAGTCCTGAAACATCAGCCATTATCAATAGCTCAGAAAGACCTCACTGATCTTTAAGGCATTCCCCAAAGATTTAGTCATTCGGCAAGTATCTGCTCCCAGACACGCAGTTCTGTTCAGCGAGGCTGCGCTTCTAGGCCAGCAAGAAGTCATCACGTTGGTTAAGAAGCAGCTGTGCTGTAAAAAAGGCTGAAGTGGAATGAAAAGAAAAAACTGTCATATGTTCACCTATGATAATCATGCAACAGTGTCATGGGAACACACACCTGGATGCAGCTGGTACTTCTTGACCTACCCAAGACTCCCCTGCATGTCACAGGGCTATGTTTGAATGATGCATGGGTCAAGATTTGGTTGAAGGTCTGTAAAACTCTTGAGAGCCCTTGAACCACATACCTGAAATGCAGCAGCAGCATTCTAATACTACACATGACCTAGCTGAGTGATTCCTATTTGTGGTGATTTAACTAAATTCGGGGCAACTGCAATTTGTGTTTTCCTCAGCAGGTTTATGGGGATTGCAGAAATAAGCCTTCCAAAATGGGATAAAACAATTCTGAAATCTGTTTCTAGTAAATTAATGTGTCTCATTGTATGAAAAAGACATTTTAAAAGTTCATGAAGACAGAAATCACTGCAGAATACTGTTGGCTGACCTTCATATGCTTCTTCTACTCTTTGCCCCAAAAGGCATTATATGCATGTAATTTCCAATATGGGAACAATTTGAGTTGTAATTAGGCAAATCTCAGAAGGTTCCGCCACTGATTTGTTCATTCTTTCAATATTATTCTATAGGACACACCAAAAACATTACTTTAGGTTCAAGCAGGAGACAATTAAGAAAACTTTAATCCTGTTACAAGGGTATGTAAACATATCATCACTTCATAATGGTGTTATTATACTTTACATATTGGGCAGATGGGTCGTATTGGTGTTCTGGCATTTAGCATTGCACATGCTGTCTCCAAATATAACTTGCCATATTAACAGACACATTTCCCATTATAAGAGCCATAGAATGAGGGTTTTCTGCTAGAAACTGTAATAACAAATCTGTCAAAAGAAGTAGTGACAAAGTTAAGAGACAGACAACTTTTTTTCAATAAGCCTTTTCTAATGATGAAAAAAAATCAACAGATTAATATTATATTGAGGACAGGTCTAATAATAAATAATTTTTATTTTAAAACTCAGTTCTATGAGGAGAGGAAAGCACCACTGTCCTTCTTTGATATGCAGTATTTTTTCATTTTCTTTCCAGGTTTGTAATTTATGTGTCATTTCTATACCACTCATAAATACATAGAGTAAGTATAAAAAATATGTCTATGAGCTTACAGATACAAACACATATATATATATGTGTATATGTGTGTAAGGCAAGGGATATATAGGATCAATTACTATAGGCACTAGTTGAAGACTAGTTGAATGTCAGACCTTTTGTACACTGGTTAATACAGTTGAACCTAAAGATATTATGAAGCTTATAATATTTACTCAACATCCATTATTGTAGAATGCTTATTCTTTAAACTCAAAAAAGACAATTTCTTCTGAAAATTACATTAAAAAATAAGAATACAAGAAGCAAACTAACTGTATACATATATTATGTTCTTTTTGTCAGGTGATCAGTTACTATTATGCCATAAAGTATAGAGAGAATCTTTCACCTTTACTTGAATTCCAAAGTGATTAATCTCTCAAGGTATCTATTTTAACAACAGGAAAATATTGAAAATCAGCTTACTTAAAAGAATATAGAGTATTTTGGTATCGACATAAAATTATGGAGAAACATAAAAGAAGAAAATTTAAATCACAACTTTTGTGTGAACAAACTGCTCACGATATGGAACATGAAATTGGCAGTGTTAGTATCCCAAATTTAGGATCTACTTGATGAAGCTTTAACACCAGTTTACATTCACTGCTGTGTTTATGGTCTTCATTTTGCAAGAAGAGCACAAAGATTGACCTGGGTCTGTGAGCGGGAGAGGATGACTAAGAAATTGCAGAATAGGAGAAAGGACTCTTGATGCCTCTCTTGGCATTGCTTTCCTGCTGCTAGCAATCAGAGGCATAAAGACTTCCTAAGACAGAGATTATTTCTTCATGTTATTAGCTTTTGAATACCCTTTTTCCATGAATTCATCTAATTGCTTTCTTAAATTCACATAAACTTTCAAGATTATAAGTGCCGCACTTTAACTATGTGCTGTTTATTTTGAACTTGCTCTCCCATAATCTTCACAGAAGTCCCTTCATGTTTTGCATTATGATAAACAGTGAATAAACATTCCACATTCACTAAAGTCATGCCATATCTGATTCCTAACTTGTCTTCTACCCTCCTCAATCAGCCAGCACACTAAATTAGGAAAACTGCATGTTAGAGCACCTGAACACATTGAAGTCTTAAAACTAACATTCCCTGACTGCTTAATTAGATTGTCTTCTAAAGTTCAAAGTATTTACACTTCCTCTCTGAGAGAAACACATATTTTTCTAAATTGTTTTTCAAAAAGATGTGCCTCTGTTCTTTGGGGCTGTGCTGGATGATCAGACTACTAAGCAAACTGACAGCAAAAACAATTAATAGCACCACAGCATGGTTATAATTCGAAGTGTGTAAGGCAGATGTCAATTCATTTATACAGCACGTGTGTATGTGACAACTGTCAAAAATACTTTTTTAGAAAGAGAACAGGTTGTGTAGATTTAACAGGTGAAACCTCCTTTGTAGCAGGCGTCCTTCAGGCGTAAACCAGGCAGCGACTTAAACAGTTCTCTTCCTCCTCTGCAAAGTGAGTCATATCACATAGCTGGTATTTGGGCACCACTAGTTAAAATGCATCTGTTTTTCCAGCTGAATCTGTCAAAGTCAATGTGATGGTAGCATTAGAGACCCAAGCCAGCACAAGATGGTGAGAACAAAAGAACATGTCCTCCCTACCAACAGAAACACAACACAAACAAACAAACAAAACCTGTTACTCATTAGGCTGATGCATGATTTCCAGCTCGAAAAACAAAAAATATTTGCTTCAGTTTTCATTGCTGAACTTTGACATGAACTGTCATGTACAATTACACTCTGTAGGTGTTTGACTGAGCACTGTTTCTTTGTGCAAAAAGAAAAGACTTCCTGACTCTACCAGCCTGCCTTTGAAGGGGCTTTGCAGCTTCTCACTTTTTTCTTTGTAATACACAGCTCCAACTAAAATGTATTTAAGACAACAGTCTTCATTCATTTATTTGCAAATAGGCTCAGGAAAACTCTTGACTGGAGCAGAGGCAGTATGGAAGTGATTAAACTTTTGCTCTCATTCAGGTCTGTGGCAGAGTGTAATGTTGAATTACCAGATTTGAAGAGCAGAAGCCGAAGGGAAAACAGTTATTCCCTGAAATGCTTGGGACTGGGGCCTCATGGGTGTCGTGGAAAAGATCTGCTCTGAACTCTGGTCAGCAAATCGCTGTTGCTTCCTTTGGGCTCTGCTTCAGGTTAGTTGGTGTGAGCTGAAAATGCAGATGAGTGAGTGAGATGAGCTCTGCTGGAGAAGACATTTGTTGGGTGTCATCCATGTGCCCCTGCAGTCCCCTTTCTCATCCGTGGCTCCACATGCCAGAGGTGCTCGCTGGCATAAATTCTCAAACCAACCAGCATCATCAAGCCACTCAGGAGCTCAAGAGCGGTGTATTGTCCCTCAAGCCCAGGAAGGTGATTCCTCCATAGCTGTAAATTAATGCTATCAACCCTCTCCTTTCTGCTGCCTCAACACCCACAGTGTTGTCACCCACAAACACACACAGGATCCATCACATGAGTTTTCAAATTCACCAAAAGAAGAGAAAAATTAAAGATGTGCCTCAGTCAGATGGTTAGGCAATACTGCTGGGAAGAAGGACAAGGTCTGGCAACCCAGACTGGAGTCTGTTCATGGAGCAAGCTCTTTGTCTGTCCAGGTGAAGGAGATGTGAGAAGGTAAGAGACAGCTTAGAAGCACTATACAAAGTTTCAGACTCTGAGAAACCATTCTAAATTTTACCTGCCTTCCAGTCCGGGTGGTTCACTTTGCAAAAAAGAGAAACTCAACAGCCAGACCATATCAGGGCTGTACCTTCAACATTGTCAGAGTAACACCATGGTCAGGTTTTACAACAAAACTGAAGCAATACAGCAATGACCTAGTTATTAGAGTATTTTGGTCAACATAAGTGTTCCTGACTGATAGTTACAGGCAGCTGCAAGAACACTATTTCCTCAGGCCACAATAGTGAAGTCATTTTGGTGGGGTTTTTTTTCAAATAACTGAGTATAAAACCATGTGTTATATACATTTCAGACTTGGACAACAGAGACATATACTGGAAACAGATTTTAATTAGGATTACACAGAGTGTGAGATGAACAAATGCAGATGACTTAATGAATCTATAATACTAAAATATTGTTCATTTTGTATTCAAAGAGTTAACAATTACCTGGACTGTTACAACAAACCTAAGAGTAGTCTGTAAGCATTTCCGTGTACAATTCAACAATGTGCTCCACCAATCTTATATTAAATCAACTCCATTTAAATTAGTGGGGTTACTAACAGAGGAGAACACACACAGGGTAAAGCTAGGAATTAATAAATATTGGCTTAACACTTTTATACCTGTTCATATGAATATTAAGAAGATATTAATTTGTAAAACTGACCAGAAATTCCACAAGATCTTCCAGATCTAGTTTATCAAGTGTTTAGACGTTTATACATTGACTTTGTTGTTTCTACTTTTCTGTAGCTTTCTTAATTTTTTTATATACATGTAAAATTGTATTTTCTAATATTCAAGACCGACTTTTCTTTGAGTTCTTTTAACTTCTAAATTTTTATGCCTTGCTCTCTACTTAGCAAAAATGCAACTTTTAAAGGACATATCTGTTTAAAAATGTAATCAGTGCCTTTTTTTTCTTATTTTGTGTGTTCTTTGCATCACAGTAGAAGAAACAAGAGCCTCCCTGTTGCAGGAGGCTCTCAGACACAATGACTACATCCCTACCAACAATCCAGGCAGCTCCAGGCTCTGTTCTCTGGCCCTGGGAGCAGAAGCATGCTGTCATAACATGGCCACATGCATTTATTAAACTCTCCTGGCCTCTAAAATAGGGAGGTCATATCCAAACTGCCTTTTTGATGGTCCCTGGCCCAGGCTAAGTCGAGGACCAGAAGCAGTATGAGAGACTTTCAGTAACCCCAAGCCAAACTCATGCCAAGGACAGGTCTAACACTTTAATGACAGGAACATCAGCATTCGGGGCCAAGACAAGACCTCTGCCACTGCTGATGCGCCAGTACAGACAGCACAAAGGGATATGGATAATTGCCCAAGAGCGATGGGTGACTCTTGGCCATACCCCGCAGCCAACACTAACGTGAGTAGCCCCTCAAGAGTGGTGTAGGCTCCCTGGGAGTGCTGTACCAGCAGCCCAGGGGTTCCCCTGCCTTTGGCATGCTGTGCCCTTAATCTCACCTCAAATATGTTATACACTCTTTTAAGGAGGATATAACTGCACCACAGCCTTGCTACTGTCCCATTTTGTTTCTTGGTTGGCCCTGCTGCTCCCCCTTTTCTCCCCAGTGCCCTCCAGCCCATGCCACTACCTGCAGTGCTCTTCCAGCATCTCTGTGCCTACAAACTTAGGCTAAAAAAGACCTGACTCAAGACAAAGATTAACAAGGCTGAGCATATTCACAGTACATGGGCACGTGTCCCACTGAAGCCAAGAACTACAGGAAAATAACCAAAGAAAGAATACACTCCAGCAAGATTCACATCTGCAGCATACTCTATTAGGGCAACATCATGAGATTATGTTACTAACAGTGCCTGAAATATCTGCTGCTGAAAGATAGATTCATATTAACAGCATGTGTCGTTTGTTGGGACCATTGTGATAAAAACAACTATCACATTTCTAGATGTTTGATGCTTTATAAAGGCTATGTGTCATGCAGCAGCCTTTTGTCATCAGTGGGAGAGACTGAAATGATACTTCTTGGCTTCAGAGAGGCAAGCCGAGCACTTAAACTGGAAAAGGTACAGAGTCACATCATTTTACAATGTAGTATCTACTTTCTTGTCTTTATTCTCCTGTCTTTCCCTGTCTGCAGGTGAGACCTGTCTTTTAGCAGCTCACAAGGCCAGTCTTGGTGAGAATGAGCCAGATGAACCTGTTGTTGATGTCACTAAGGGGTGTCATAAGCCTTGCCAAGTTCCTGACATATATGCACTGCCCCTCACCACTTCTTCCACCCAGGGGCCATCACCTCTCGGGCTAACCTGACAACTCACTTGAACCCTGCAGCTCAATTCACACCCAGACGCCTCAGAGGGGCAGTACCTTATCTGGGGACAATGTGGGGACTAATGAGTGTGATTCTCCAGCCCAGCAAGCAGGGCCATTTGTGTGTAAGAAAGGTGAGTTCTGGGTCTTGGCCACTGCTTGTGAGCTTCAGCATAAACCACTGCAACAGCCCATGGAAGAGCAGGTTACACCATCTGCTTCCTCCCTCTTTAGTCTTTTTCTGCTGAATCTAGCACTTTTTTCTACCTCTAGGCTAGGAGCAGTTTCAAAACCAAAGTAGGACCCTCCATTCTTTTCCCCTTTTTCCAAACAGCCTGATGGGGAGGACATTTTCAATAAAGGGAGACGTAAGATACTTCCCAATTTTAAAGAAAATCTTTTTCTACTAAAGCTTATCATATTCACATTTATTTTGGTAGTAATAAATAATAATTCTGGCCTCATCACTAAATTATTTGGTTTGCTAATCTAGCAGTTTGCTCACAGGACTATTAAGTAATGTTGCTAGGTATTTTTAACACAGCAAATTACTTCACCAGGGGCGACCATTTTAGGACTATCTTCTCTATAAGAACAGGGTAGATGTAAAGCTTAACTCACTGCAATGACTCCAGCTGGTTTTGGATCAAGAACCAACAGCCCTTACAGCAGTCAGGCCAGGCAGACAATCTGCTGAGGAAAGTGCTTTCAAATTAAGTGTCCTCCCAAGAACTGAGAAGAACTGCGCAGTAATTTTCTTCAGACCTGCCAAAATACTACCAATGACAAAGGAAAGTGGTAAGAAGGAGCACTTGTTCAAAGTAAACCAGAACTGCCTAACTCCTAGAACCACTTACATTTTTGGTTTTGTTATCCAGATCAGATACTTTTGGGTCAGATACATTCTGCTGTTTACACGCATCTCAGAACCTGGGTCCTGGTCGTTGTTCTTCGCCACGCCACAGCTCTGTGCCATAGGCGATTTCACGGTTCTTTTCCAGTAATTAACATAACACCAGAAAGCAAGGAGGGGTTGTGGCTGAAAATTAATGCTATAGGAAAGGCCCATTAATCACAGGTTTTTGCATGCCAAATTAACTACAGAAGGTAGTGCTGATAACATGACAAAAATTAACTGCAGAAAGCTGCTAAAAATATGTAAATACAGCCTAAGGTTTTGGAACATTTGCCTTACAGACATTTTAAAAGAAGAAAATAATTATTTTGGTTTAGAAAATGTGTCAACTTTTTTCTATGCAGTATTAGAAACAGAAGATTAGCCCAACAATATCTTAGAGGATTTTTTTCCTCTTAGTTTCTGACCAGGATCTAATTTGTGAAGGAAAAGAAATGCTTTCATTTCTGATGTAATCCTGCTGCCTACAGATGTGCATTTACTGTTATTAATGAACGATTATCAACTACTAGACATACAAAGGTAGAAGAGAAAAAAAAAAACAACCAACTCTCCCAATATAATTAATGGCACTACTTTTCAGTTAAAAATCACAATGTCCTTAACATTTGACAACAGTTTGTATCTTCTGAATAATGGAAAAATGCACTTTGGGGTTTTGTGCTGAAAAAAATGCCAAACACTTTTGTTCATAATTCAAAAGTCACTGAAGTCTATGTAAAGACTTGGACTTTGAATCACATTGCAACTTTTCCCAGAAGGATTTCTTTTCCCAAGGTGGAAGAAAGCAGTCCCAATTTATAAAATTAGCTTATAGAGCATGCATAAAGAGAGTGGGCTTATCTCTGAGAAGAAACCACACGAGGCACAAAGGATCTTTAGTTTGCAATTCTGTGTTTGCAAGAATTTTGTATAGTAACTAAATAAACAATATCATTCCATTATGTGGAAGATTTAAGCTGATTCTTCCAGGAAGCCAATTAACATTTCCAAGGACTTTGTGCAGGATTCATCTCCCATAGTTTACAAGCCTGAGATTTAGGTGTCTAAGCCTGAACTAATACCTATGCTCCCTTTAGGGTCAAAGAGAGAAGTAGCCATCTCTGAGAAACTATTTATCTTATCCTACAGCAGGCACAGCAGGCAGGGCTATGTGCTGGAGATACCTAATTCTCTGAGAGCTCCAGGGGAGTATTTCCCTTTTCAGATGCAACCTCAGGTCTGTGCAGCTGGACTTGATGAGTCCCACTGAAATAATGAGCACTGATGCTTAGATCAATAGAGGATACAAGTATATATCAGCCAAAGGACAACAGATCTGTGCTTTTCATCTGCACACAGCGCGAATAAGAAACTGTGATTTAGCTCAAAACCTAAAAACCACACACTTCTATGCTCATTCCTTTTATGCACTCTTGTGAGGAAAATACGAAGAAAAAACGTGGAAGGGAAAAATTGAAAAAAGACAAGAATTTCTACAGAATATCTTTACTTTTGGAGTGAAACTGAGTAAAAGTCCATTCTCTGCTGAAATTAAATTCATTATTCAAGAAAAAAAAATGGAAACATTCTTGATACTAACTCTTCACAAACATTAACATAAAGCTAATTTCTTAAATGGAAGAAAACACTTTTTATAAAAATTTCTACAAATTAAAAAAAAAGTTTGACACAAAAGTTTCTGAAATCCAAAGCAGATAATGTCTGCATGTGTGTGTGTGTGAAAAAGGGAGAAAGAGACAGTCCATCTGCCTTATCAAAAATTATGCAAGAGATTCAAATCAGGCCCTGACATGTGAGGCAAAACCAGATGTTTCAGCCCACAGAAAGCTTTTCATAAAATGCTTGAGGTTTTGTTTTGCTTCCAATGCAAAAATTAAAATAAATAGTCATATTTTTTAGGAGGTAAACAGAATCCACCAGAAAGTCTTTTTTTAGCCTGAACTGTTCTGGTTCTTAGATATCGCAGGCACTTAAATACTCACAGCCACAGGGATGGGGAATGGCGGAGACGACCAACCATCTCTGGAAGCAGTGCAGCATTTAATGACACTTTTTTCTTAGGGTTATCCAAGACAAACAGCAAAAGGAGGAAGAGGAACGGGAAACAGCCTGGCAGAGCCCTCATCACCCATCCCAGTGTGAATGCAGAACAGCTCCCCTGCCCTCAGAAACATTCCTCTGGATTTACACTGGAGTAAATTAGAGAAGAATTCACTGCAATAATATAAAACTGTTTACAGTTTTAATAGGAAAAAAGGTTAAAAATACAAAGGGAACAGTGAAGCATCTTTTTCATATTACCAGTGTTTTTAAAACTTTATCAGACTGACATTTAGCTTTTAAATGTAGGTCAGAATCAGAACCAGGTTTCAAATTCGCCAAACCGCCCATGTTTTGTGCTTTCTGCTAAGAAAGAGGGGTAAGTTTATTAAATCAAAGTTCATGGAAATGGAATCTATAAACCCAAACTTATATATCCTGCTCATTGTTCTGTGTTGATTTGTTTTGTGATGATTTAGAATCACCACAAGGCAAAACAGTGTCCGAAAAGAGAAACTGGGGAAAAGGGAGGTGAAGGGAAAAAAAAAAAAAAAAGGAAAGAACTTCTTAGCACACTCAAATGCTTCAGGAGAAGAAATGTGTAGAAATTTATCTAACTCAGAGTAACTTTATTAGTCCTTTGAGAATGCAACACAAGTGCTATATTCCTGTAAAATTTGAAGGTGATTGAATAACCTCATGCTGGACCAAATACAGGCCCATTAAAATCCCTGGAAATCTCTCCATTGACTACAATAGGCTTTACATCAGGTCTCTTCTCCTTTTTTTAGGCAAGGCAACACAAGATGGGGTGAAATTCTATCCCTAATGAAGTCAACGGGAGTTTTGCCACTGACTTCATTTGGACCAGGATTACACTCCTCCTCCATTATCAGAATATAAAGTGTGTTTTCCGGATATAATCTGCTGGTTGTAAAAGAAGATAGGAACAAAAAACTGCAGCACCATCTAAAAGACAGCAGATATTATGAAATTGCAGTATTACCATGTTTCCAAGTGACGTGAGATACTTCAAAGAAAAAGGGCGATGCAACGTGAAGCAGCACAAGTGTGTAGTAAAGGCTACATTACCCAAATTACTTGTTAATGCTTTTTTATACTGCAAGCTGTAACATAGAAATTTTGTGACAAATAAGAAGTCAGGAGTCACATTTCTAAAAATCTTGCCCTACCTACGCACTTCTGCTGGCATTTCTGTGGTTGGTTATCTTGTTAAAGTTACGCAAAAAATGTCAGACACAAAATGTTTGCACCTGATTTTCCATTCTAGTTCTTCACTCTCCATGCCCAAATAAAATTTAAAAAAAAAATCCACCAACCAAACCCTTTTTCCTTAAGTTGTCTTCAGTGTGGATACATAAAGAAAAATACTTCATGTTTTTCTGTCCCATCCAGTGTTGTGAGTTGTCAGGACTTGTGCTTTTGGGGGGGTAACAGTGGGGCTGCGCTTTTCTCAGAGCAGGCCTTGCACTGGCTCATCACAGAGCCACAAAGCCATTGGTCTGAGACAAGGGATGCAGGGAGTGAGGGCACCTCTTTCAGAGCTCATCTCTATCACTGTAAAGCTCTGGTTAAAGCACAGCTCCAGGTGGGACCCATGTGCTATTCAGGACAGATGAGGAGGTGCAGCAGTGCCTGCCCTGGCGGACACCTCTCCTGACTTCCCAAATGAGCTTAAGCCTGACCCCCTCATTCTCTCAGAGCCAACCTGGGAAACACCTCAGAAAGCAAAATGAAACATCTGAAACTTCTGTCGGTCCAGAGGCAGGCACACAGAAAAGGAAACAGTACAGAGTGCTGTGTCTTTCGGCACAGATCAGAGCCTGCAGACTGGGCCCCAGATGAGCGCAGTGGGATGCAGCTGGCAATGTACTGACTCATGTATCCACTGACAAGTAGCAGTATTAAAACAGGGCGTAAAGATGCCACAACTCTGCGTGAGCAGTTCGTCAGCCAAGGCAGACACAAGCAAGAGCATCAGCAAAGCAGCAGTTTCCAACTGAAAAGGCATGATCACGAAAAGACATGAAAAGACATGAAAAGGCAGATGCCTGGCTGTGTTGAGACCAAGGCTCTATCCATACCAGCAAAATAAATGAGGGCTTTGGCTCCTCCTGCCAAACTGTGCCTAGGGGAGACGGTCAGCACATGCCAGGGACCATGCTGCCAGTTTCACCGGAGGAACTGAGTGGTCTCAGCCCCACAGTCCTCCCAACTCGCTCCCAGGCCACCATCCCACTGCTGCTACTACGAAATGGAATGGCACCACCTGAGGCTGATGGCAAAAGAAACAACGACAGTCCCCTGACTTTCAGGGCACAGAATCTCTCTGAACGGAGAGGGAAGGGTGTTTCCAGTCTGGGAAACACTGAACAAAATCAGGAGAAGAGCAGAGCGGAGAGGCCAAAACAAAACATGAGGCAAGAGAGAAGGAACGTGGAGTCCAAGAATAGCTCGAGGTCAGAGTACAAGGTGTGCTGGAAACAGAGTCACTCTGAAATGATTTTAGGATTCAAGAGCAAACCTGGAGTCAGGAGTGCATGGTGGTGACTTCAGCTGGTTTTCTGTGACATCCTGGACCCTTCAAGTCTCATAGCAAAGCCAGACTGAAGAAATCCGCAGGGGAAAAAGCATTAAACATTTCAATCTGAGATGACAAGTGAAAAATGGAAAAAGGGGACAAACTATACTGTTTGTCAGAGTTATGTCTTCATAGAAAAATAGCTGGTGGTTTAAATACCAAGGGCCAGCTAATAGTGGGCACAGTTTTGCAAGTGCTTTAAACTGCATCAAGTATTTAGGTCTCCAGCCTTAAGCATGATGCCCTGCAGCATCTCAGCTAGGAATGACCCCAGCTTAGAGCAGCACGGGGGGCAGCACGGGGGCTGCTGAGAAAACTGCCAGCACCTGATCCCTCCCTGCCAGGCAGCAGACACAGTGCAGAGCCCTGGGTTTGCAGTGCCCCGGGAGCAGGGTGAGAAGGCTTTTGAGACCACATTTCAGCAGCTCCAAAGCTGGGCACAACGTCAACAGTCAGGTGACAGTGCTGAGCTCTGCCTCTCACCAGGGCCATCCCACATGCACACCCCCAACTCGGGAGATGCAGGTGGAGGATGCACGAGGGTCTGAGGGACACAGAGGGCTGCACTAGTCCATCTGAGGATGAACCAACATGCTCAGCAGCTTGCCAGTATCACTAATTGTGGATTGACAAATACACAGGCCAGTCTGAAAGCTTTTCTCTCCCTGCACTTTTTTACTGGATATGATTTTGGCAGCTAGTTCCCTGGTAATCATATCTCTTAGTCACTGTCTGTCACTATTAAGCCAGTGTTCTTTCACGCTGTAATTGCATCCCATATGTAAAGTTACTCCTAAAAGCTGCCTTTGATAACTGCTTTTTCTTCTTCACACCGGGCGAACATTAAAGATCCAGGTACAAGTGAAACAATAGATTGTCAGGATTCCTTTCTGACGCACTCTATGGATGCAATCCAGTTGGCCATTCACAGTATATTTACCCACCCAGCTCAGCTCCAAGGTAAGCACCTACACTCATTGCTAGAGTGGTGACAGGCTTTATTTAGTTTTGCTGTAATGGAGTGAATTCTGCCACAAAAACAACCTTTGTTAACAGTGGGGGTATGCATGGGACAAAGACTGACATTGCCGAGGTGGACTGTGGATCACAGGAATCTGCTACAGGGATCTTGATACAGCAACAAAAAGTAAGGAAAAATCACTTTAATTGCATGCTAAAAATAGTAGTGCTTTGGGTTAAACATAACAGTACTGCCTCCACACATGGTTTGGTAAGAACCTTATGCAATGTGTCCAGCTCTGGAATTTGCGTTTTAAAGGAGACCAAAAGTTGGAAAGGTTCTAGAAAACACATCTTCCATCAAGAAATGTAAAGAGTTCAATCAGTTTAGGCCCTCAAAGAAATAAAATTTTTAAAGCTTTTGAAGTGGAGAGTCATGTAATGAGCCACCCCTTAACTGTATCAGAGAAAGGCCCTGGAAGATCGATTGGCTGAAAGTGCAAAGTAGAGAAATGTAAACTGAAAATAGGACACAAATTCCTTACAGTGAGAAAGTAATTAATCACTGGAATGCACTACCCAGGGAAGTGGTAAATTCATCATCACTTGGAGTCTTTAAATTCAGATTGGATGTTTAAGTGACATGTTCTAGTAGTTCAACAGCAAGTCAACAACCACAGCATCATTCATTTGTCTAAGTGTAAAATAATTCCAGTTCCTCACACTGCAAAACTCTTGCCTGGAATTAGGTGGCACTTGTCACAGAGTAGGTCAGATACACTGGGACAGTGGCCCCTTTCAGCCTCAAATCTCATTAACTCGTGAGCATTTAAATTGTTTTATTTGCCAAACCCCTAATTTGGCTGGTAGGTATCATGGACCTTTAACATGTTACAGTTATGCTGCAAGCAAACTTTGCAGGTAAAGAGAAACTAAAAAAAAAAAAAAGCGTATGTACAAGCAACAGAGTTAATTTGCAACAACAATTCGAGCTCTGGAATGTCTTACCTTCTCAGCGCCAGCTACTCAGTCTCAGCACTTGAGTAATTAATTATAGGAAGTTTTTGCTTATTTTATTTTTTAGACCTATGAATCATTTGTTGGTGAATTCATAAATCTCAATGTTTCAGCCAGTAGAACATAAAGGTTTCTGTACTTTGTTAATCAGAGAGACCCAAAAGGCTTTACAGATTAAATTTAGCTTTCCCTGGTTGACTGAGTGCATTGCCATAAATGGGTATTTTCAATAGGGAGCTGCAGTCCCTATCGACCACACCAGAAGAAAGTCATTTATAATGGAAGAGATGCTGGGTAGTATTATAAGATAATCAGATTAATAAATTAACTCGGATCTCTGACAACTCATGACTAAGTTTTGGTATGTCAGAAATGTAGGAACCTGAACATCCACGGGTCAATGCAATGAGCGATGTCCAAAGGAAGTTTTTGAGGAGAGAGGGCAGAAGGTTGTGAGCCACCACAAATGTACAAGTACAAAAGGGCATGATGAAGCAGCTGCCTGTTAAAGAGAAACAAATACATAAAATACTGGTAACCCTTTATATGGATAAAGTTGGATATTGAATCCTGAACAATCAAAGAGTGCTAGATTAGGAACTGCACATCATGACCAGTTTCTATTTATTTCATGTAGGCAAACACAGTACAGACCAAATAGCAAATATATTCGGGTATTTCCAAACAGTTATGTTCTGACACTGGGAAAACACAAGCGAAATGTGGTAAGAGAAAAATGTAGACAAAAAATTATGAAAGACAGTGGAGAGTTCTTCAAGAACTTGTTAGATGACCAGGCTGCACGTGATCAATGGAAAAAGACAGCAATGCCTCAAAGCTTGCCGCAGTTTAGCGATGTACTGAATGCTTGGAATTTCAGAAGTTTTATTCAAGAAATAAGACATCAAACACAAACCAAACCACAGAGATTAGCAGTTGTAAACAGTGAAAGGTGTGTAAAATGGGCAAAAGATCCTAAAGGAAAACATCTTGGTTGGCAAGACTAGTTGAAAGTAGAAATTTAAATATAATGAGATCAAAGAAAATGAATGCAGATTTACCAATGAAAAGGGCAAAATTCTAAATAGAAATAATAAAAACAAAAATTAAATAAATATGTTTTCTATTTGACAATGATGTGTCTCAATCACCCAAGAATGATTAGTCAATTTTTTATTTCAAAGAGGGAAAAAAAGGTACAAAACAGGGAATTAGATAATGTCTTGTAAGAATGTACATTTCAAAGCCATCAGCTTGATAACTTGAACTCAGGAGTCATAAAGGACTTGCCTAAAGAAATCACTGCTCACTTGTTGCTTATTTTCACTAAATCCCAGAATACCAAACAAATCTGAAAGCACAAGATGAATGATCACCTTGTGCAAACATTTGAGAGGAGCAAACTACCTACCAGAGTTACATTACTGAATATCCTGACATCAACCTCAAACAAAAGAATAAAAAAAGCACATATGGAATTTAACTGATAACAAAATAAAGGAGAACAATATAATGAATACCAGACAACATGAAATGGGTTATGGAAAATAGTGTTACTTAAACTTGAGTTCATTCTCTAAGAAGTTTTTTTTGGATAAATTTAACTGTGTAGTTGTAATAAAATTTTATGGGGTGTTTGACTTGGTATCACACAATATTCTGATATAAAAATCATCAGTATATAGTACTAAGAAACTGTATACAAAATATATTGAACATTAGCTAACTGATATAAGCCAAAGTATTTGTAAATAATGTAACAAGTAGGGCTGTTTCTAGGAGGGTCACAAAATGATGGCTATAAACCTGAGACCTACACTCTACTAGTATTTGAAAGGAAAATTAAAAATTACAGCTGATATTTTTTATGGAAGAGGTAAAGACAGTGAATGGCAGACAAAAGTGAGGAGAGGGCAAGCAGAGTGAACTGTAGTGCCCAGTAACCTGAAAAAAAAAGGGCTTTTCATAAACTCATCTGTGCAAGGAGAAAAAGAATGGGCTGTTCCTATAAAACAGGAATGCTCTTTGGATAGCAGCAGTTCTGAGATGGATTTTAAAGCTGGAATGGGCCAGGCTGAGGTCCTGGCATCAAGTAAAAAGTGCTGCTGCAGCCCTGAAAAACCTGATAAGGTGATGTTATCTAAGATAAAATTCCTCCTGTATCTTTGGTAGGGCCAAAGCCACCACACTGAGTAAGATTCTGACATTTTTAAAGAACGTTGTTTTACTCTTTTCCTCACTCCTCCCACACCCAGCAAGCACAGGCAGAGACTGAAGAACTATACTGCATATACCACCAACACATTATTAATGATGATTAAA
Source organism: Rhagologus leucostigma (assembly GCA_013397725.1). Lineage (NCBI taxonomy): Eukaryota > Metazoa > Chordata > Aves > Passeriformes > Rhagologus > Rhagologus leucostigma. The sequence continues at coordinate 979,684 of VZTD01004190.1, read as the reverse complement.
ATTTTGATAATTTGATGGTCATATACCACAACCTTATGAAAATAAAATGGTTTTCACAGGGGATCCTTAAACTATCTGAACACACACAGAAAATTATTGTCTATAGCCAAACAAAAATAGATTTTCAGTTAAGTGTTTGAGTAATTTTAGATAGATCTAACAACAAAAGAAACAACATATGAAGAAGGTGAACCACGCTTGAAAGGAAAGTGTAGGAGCTTTGCTGTTCTATCTGTGATTCAGCCAAACGTGACTTCTGGGCTCCAAAAGGGGTTAACTGAGTTGTATGTAAAGAGGCCAAACTAGATGATCTCATGGTCTCTACTGACTTTAAACACTATGGAAAAGGACTTTGTGATTGGAATGAGATGTTCTCAGATGGGCAATCCCAAATTGAGGCATTAAAAACACATCACTGGAGAGGTTCTACTAAGCACATGAAAAGCTGCTGAATTTAAACTTTTGTAACTTCAAAATTACTGATCCAAATTTCTTAGATTTTTGTCAGTTTATTTTATATTCCCTTTGAGGCAGGATTATTCCTCGCCTATCTATAAAATACCTCATGCTGAAGCTACTTGGAATTTTCTTTTCTCACCGTGGAAAATTCTGACTTTTCATCGGAAAAATGAAAAATAATAATAAAAAAAATATATTTTCAGCCAAAAGGCTATTTTTCAGGGCAAACTTTTTCCCAAGAATGATCATTTCTTCACCAAAACAAATTACTCTGTCAAAAGTAAAATTTTCATCCAAAAAGAATTTTTATGGAAAATTTTCAACCCACCATATCTACAATATTGGTGGTGCTATAAATAAACAGACCAAAAACACATTCACTGTTATCAGTTACATGCCAGATAAAATAAATTATTCCTTCACTTTACCCTGAAACTTATTAAATTTGACCTTTGTGGGATAGTTTCAAAAACATAAAGATTATCTCTGGTTTGTATTCTGCAGCTATGAAACTGGCCCACCTTTTTATCTCCTGTCTGTCCACAGGGTGATCAACATTTGAACTTTAGCTTAATCTATAAAAATACTATGTGTGATTTGTTTCCTACATGGGGAAAAGCTAAATAATCTAAGTGTGCAGATCTCAGCTGTGATATCTCACTATTGATAGAGCAGTGGGTTTCCTGGGGAGCAGGAAGATTTGATGTTTTATTCCACGCCATGGGGATGATCACACAACTTGGTGCCAGCCATGGGTACTGACATCAAATGCATTTCATGGGTCAGGATGTTAAGAAATATACTGCAGGGTGAAAGTATCTACAGTCATCTGCACTACAGAAAGATCTGCACTAAATTCCTCCAAGCCAGTTTCCTACTTGATTTCTAATTATCTCGCTTTGACTAATTTGTGTCAGAATTCATGTTATTTACTCTATGGTCAGCCTTCCATTTCAGTCACTGCTAAGGAATAATACTTTCATTCTGCAGATTATCTGGTGACAGCACAGTATATGTCCAGATCAGAGTTTATAATAACAATTTTACTCCTCCTAAACAGTACAGGTTGCCTCATGACCTTTTCTTCTACACAACAAAAGCTTTTTGACTGAAGAGTGGTAAGAATTTTCCAGGACAGCATCTCCCTATCTTGAGTTCACGTATTTTAGCTATGCAAGTAAAAAAGAAAAGCACATAGGTCACATGTAGCACAATGCAGTGCACACAGCTGTCACCTGTTAGAACTCACTCGACCATCATCCCTCTAAACCAGTCTGGATCCCACTGGTTTTGTTCCTACGGGACAAAAGTCAGTGCAGTCTAAGAGTCATTGTTCCAGGCTCCAAGAAAAAATGACAAGATAAAAGAATGAAAACCACATGTAGACATCTCTAGGAGCACATGAAGGAAGATAAAGTGCTTCAAGATCTTCTAAGATAAGCCTATTGCAGCTGCCTGGCAGAAAGAAAAAGAAATTGGGTTTTGCCACTCCTTTAAGTAAAAGTAATAACAAGGCTAAAGGAAACCCAGCTCTTTTCCAAGGTTAATGATACCAGAGCACAGTTTGTCATTCAGTGACATGTGATGTCTGGGGATTTAAAAGAAACCTCTAATTGTCCAGGAGGAAACAGGTCTGGGCTGAGGATTTTTGGGGTCCAGTGTGGAGAGGTGGAGGACCTCCAGAGGTGATTTCATCCTGCAGATGAAGGTCATGGCTTCTGTGATGGATGAGGGCAGGCAAGCTCCAAGGGACTCTGGGACAACAGTGCTCTCTGAAGAGATGGCCCTGAGCTATGTCCTCTTCTTTCTTACCCGCCTTCTCTAGTCTTTCCTATACTATTTCCACATTCTCCTCTCTCCTAGCTGTCCATTGCAGGCATCCATCAGCCTGCAGATGACTGACATTCCAGATTGGCTTCTTGTTGGCAGCAGGGGCTTTAAGCATTAGCTACCCACAGCTGCAGAGATACATGCAGCACACCCTGAAGGCAGAACCCACATCCCACCCACAAAATAATGCATCCCTGAAAGGGAAAAGAAAAAGTTTTGGAGAGGCAGCAGAGAAAAAATGGAGGGAAAAGTACAAGGCGTGAAACCTTGGTCCTTTCATAGTGGGAGCCTTGCTACTAGTTTCAGCTCTTTCCTGAGCTGGGCTTTATCCTTTTGAGGACACAGCTGCCCACAGACAAGTGCTGAAGACCACAGAAAATCCGGTCATATTGCTCATCTCAAATGATTTTCCAGGTGGCAATTCACGATGTTCATGAAGGATGATATCCTGAGGACACAGACATCAGTATCCAAGAACTCCAAACAGTGCTCAGGACAATGACAAGAGACATGGGAGGGAAAACAGTGTGTGGCAATAAGTAACTGAAGTGTTTATGTCATGGGATGGCAAAAAAAGGAGCCACACTTGCAGCAATGCACCTGGCAAACCCCGCTCCTTACACACTGGCTACAGGCCCAGCACAGCCCTGAAATTCAGACTGTCATTGTAAATTCAGGGAAGAAAGCAATCCCAGTCACCAGCCATGAGAGTTTGGCAGCTAGGACAGAAACCTCAGTGGTACCACTGATGTCAGCCTGAAGGCTTGGAGAGGTGCTTTCAAACCAACCCGCATCTGTCCTTCACAAGCGGCTTTCACCAACAGCTCAGTCTCTCTGAAACAACACTTTTCTTGGCTTCTGTCAGAGATTTGTTTGCCTCAAGAAACCTCAACGTTATCCTCAAGGATAAAGTCAAAATTTTCTCTGCAGTTACTCACTGCCAGTTTATGCTCAGTACAAATTGCAGACCTCAAAATTCTGGATGAATCCAAGGAGGCAAAGTCAAAGAAAGGGGGGGAAAAAAATCTTCTGGCAACCATCCAGTCACCAATGGAACTGGAGGAAACCCTATCATATGAATCATTTAAAAATAAGATCAGTCTGGACACAGCGCTGGAAAATGTACCGTTGGGAACAGGCTTGTATTGGCGGGGGAATGAACAGGATGAGCTAATCCTGTAGGTCTCTTCCATCTCTAGTTTCTGAGGGCCCAGTCCTCAAGGGACCTCGCAGGTTGGGCTCTTGCCATGACAGATTGCTTCAAAGAGCATCAACGAGCACTAAGATAAAGCTAGGATCACATTATCACAGATTGGTAAGAACCTTTGCAAAGGTCTCCCAGGAAATGAGACCTGATCTAAAAAGTCAGAGTTGTTTTGAAAACACTTGATGAAGGGTATGTGAGAAAGCATCTCTTCTTTGACCAGACAGAGGCTGAAGGCTCAAAATCCCTATCTGATACTGTGCCTGTTTGGAGCTGGGATTTTAGTTTAGAGTATCGTTAGAGACAAGGCCCAGCTGTGAAGCTTGGAGCTGGAGACAGTCTACTATGGTATCTGTTTACATCCAGAAATTTGGGTTGAGACGTTATCTAGTCAGAAAACACTGGCAACCTGCCTCATCCTATTCCAAAAAAAGCTCTGGATATTGCTAAGTCCAAACATCAATAAGACATCTTTTTGGGAGAAGATGATGGAATAGAAAAAGACTCTGAACCTTCTCCCCAGCCACCATTTCAATAAACTGAAGTGTCGAGGGATTGCTGTGATCAATATCAAAACCTTCTCTTCTCATTTTCAACTCACTGTGTGTAAATTTGACTGGAGAGGTGAGAACAGGCTTTTATCTACCAAGGCCGTGAAATGGGTTGGGAGATGTGAGTTTTGTGTCTGGTTCTAGTCAACACTCACCTTTCCCTCCGAGCTCCTTAACTTCGCTTCGCAATGGCTCTAAAGGAAGCGCTAGTGCCTAGTTTTCGCAAAACACTTTTGAATTCTCAGCTAACTGGTGCTTTCTCAGCATGGAGCGTTAGTGCTGCTAATGAGGAGGACGGAGAGGAACTGTGGAAGGTGGTGCAAGTGGGTAATGAGACAAAACCAGCAAAGGGATATTTTAGGCTGGAAATCAGGAAAAAATTAACAGTGAAGCCCATTAGACTGTGGAATAGGCTCCCAGAGGGAAATGCTGGCAGCCCCACCACTTGAGTCATTTCAAATAAGACTGGACAAAGCACTAGAAAATACACTGTAGGGAACAGCCCTGGGCTGATCCTCAGGGAGCAGAGAAAAGGAAGGGGGAGAAATGGACTGTGTGACCTAACAGGTCTTTTCCATCCCTAATTTCTATGAATCTGTTACTGGCTAGTGAGAAAATGTGATGTAAGGGCAGCCTGCAGTGATTGGCAGACTAAATGAAGGTCAGGAGTAATTTTTTGGATGCCTTGAGCACAGTGCGTGTCCCAAGCACTGACCACACTCACTCGGCATGTTTAGCCACCTGGCAGCTCTGCTATAGCCAACCCAAATAGCTCATATAAAATTGAAGCAAAACAGCAAACAACCATCATTCTCAGAAATGTTCAGTTTTCCTGGGATTTCTTTTTTCTCTCATTTCCTTTTTTTTTCCCCAGACAAACCAAAAACAAGTGATTGAGTTGAGGTACTTGCTGAGTGAACTCAGCCTGATCAAGGCTGACTGGTGTCTGGTGGAACCATTGTTGGAAACAAATAAGCATTTACAAGAGGAAAGTCCACCTGCTGTACTTGGATACCAGCTCAGGCTGCTCCTGGGGCTGCAGACAGCTCCTCAGACTTGATAGGCCATCGTAAACATGGGCTAGAAATCCTGCTTGTGCCCCCCGAGACAGACAAGCTTTGTCCTAGGCTATCCATGTTCCCTCCTGAGTGCCTTTTTTCAGAAATGGAAATAAAGCTGCACTTGGAAAGTCCTGACTAGATCTCATTCCCCTACACTGCCAAAAACACTCTTGTCTCCTGTGATTACCAGTGCTCTCTTGTTCCTGGACCCAAAGTGATATTCACTGATCCATATGTGCTAGCTTTGTGTGTTTTGCTGGTGCATTCAGATTGCCATTCCTGATCTTGCCTTGGCCTCTTCCAGATTTGTCTGCTGGAAGGAGGCAGGATGAGTGTTGGGCTTAGCTAATATAAGGGAGCACTCAAAATGGCAAAGGATCTTGGTAAAGCACCAGAGAGGAAAGATGGGAAGAAAAAACATGGGCGGGAGGAGGTGAGGAAAGTGGAATCGGCCAACAGAAGAAAAGGAAGCATGACTAACTGAGGTAAGCAGAGAGGAGAGAGGGGATAATTGCCAGTGGAAGGAGGATCTAGTGAAGCAGTGAAAAAGCCAGAGGTGTAGAGTTAACACACAAGTGGTCGCGCACCATTGAAATGCAGCTCTTCAGCCTGTGAGGATTTTCTTTGCCCTTGCCCTGGAAGGTTGCCCAAATATTATGCCAGCTTTTGTTAAGGCATTTTTATGGCCTCCAAGCAGTAAAATCTCGCTGTACTGGAAGCACTCAGGGTGGGACCTGAGGGACCTGCATGGTCCCTGTGTGCAGCCAGCCCGTCGGGCCCTTGGCCTACACCGGAGATGCTCCGCGGGGAGTCAGACCTGAGGAGGAAGAAGCAACCCCAGGCCCTTGCTGCACAATCCAAGGACAACCAGGAGTGTGTTCCCTGCTCCATTCCCCATCAAAAGCAAACACCACAGGTGGCTCCACATCACACCAGGAAACTGATATCCCTTTCCATGGTCCTCAAATACAGACAGGGCAATGAAATTGCCCCTTTGACTTTATGCCATTGTCTTGGGATGACACTCCTCAGTGTTTTTTCTGACTGCGGAAGGCACGAAGGAGTATATCTCTTTGTCCTTGAGAAGCTGCTTTGGAAAGTTCATCTGGGTTTTTTTTTCAAGCTCAGTTTACAGGCACAGAAAAGGCACAATACTACTTTTTGGGCATAGAGCATGATAGGGGATATACGATAGAGTCACCCCAAGACAGCCATAGGATGCTTCCCTCTGCCAGTCTACTTTTCAGTCACAAGAAAAGGAAAGTGGGAAACAGGGCAGCTTTACTTTCCTCCTTTGCTTACCTGGCAAAGAAACCACAGGTTTATTTTTCTTACCTGTGGTTTTATTTGTCAGTCCAAGTATATCAAATCAAACATAGGTTTTGGTCTGGATGGACCTTGAAGAGAAAATGATACTTTCTTTCAACATTTTGTAGATCAGAAGAAGTTAAACAAAGGCTGTAATTACAGTGGTATAAGCAGCAAGTGATGTGGGAAGAGGGATCAGATGATGACTGTCAAAATTAATTATGTGCAACAGGACCAATTGACCAGAGGCTGCTATAGGAAAAAATGAGCCAATATGCACTGCAACCTGCACAAAATAGAAAGCATACTCTGCAAATCTGGGGGGGAAAGAAGCTATGTTGCCTTATCGTTGATGGATTCTTCAGAAGGACACATAACGGGATAGTGTGTCAGAGTCTTGTCCACCACCTGGTTTTCACTATTTGCTTGTCAGAAAGCAGCCAAAACAACTGAATTCCGTATGAAGGCATGACCTAAAGTTCATTTAGTCATTGCTTAAAATTAAAAATGCCAGGTTGTATTCATGCTGTTAGTCTGGAAACAAAAAAGACCTTTCAGAATCCCTCACAGGAACAGAGCCTGAAGATTCCCCTTTTGGTGTGGGCCTGTCTTTTACATTTATGCCTCTGAAGTACAGAAGGAGAAGTCTACAACCACACTGACAGTTTTCAAGTTTTTGCGACTCAGAGATCTTTCCCAGCAGAGATCCTGTGGATCTCATCTAGAAAACACATACTTAATGTGTGACCTGTTGGAATCTGCAGAGAAGAGGCTGAAACCCAAATGCTTTACAGGGGGAAAAATGTCACTTCACCAAACTACACTTTCAGGGTTACAACATTCCAATATTGCGGTCAGGTTTGTTGCTATTCCTAAGCTTTATCTTCTTTTTGTCAGACAACGTCAACATCTTTGGCCCGTACCTCAGAAAGCAGCTAACACCTGCTTTCACACCAGACATGGTTGGACATCCAAACTCAGGGCTCCAGGGAGCTCATTTGGCACCAGTCTTGGCCCTGTTATTAACTTTCCATGTAGTTTCAGCCAAATCACATCAGTTCAATATCCCCCTCCTCAGAAGCAAGGATATGATTTCTCCTTTTGCTCATATCTCTGCCACCACAGCTGCTACCAGCACCTCTAATAACCCTCTCTTCACAAAAAGCCCTCTCCTGGACCAAGGCTTCTCAAACAAGGTCAGGCTTTCACTGGAGAACACCTCAGGTCTTCTCACGCCCCTGCTGTTTTCTGCTCTCGAGCACAGTTTCCAAGCAAGAATTAAATTACGATTCTGTCAGGCCAAGAGCAGGATATGAGAGTAGACATGAATCCCTGTCTGCCCACAATTTAATGAGCAATTCAGTTTTAAATTTATTGAATATCAAACAGGCAGAGGAAGAGGCCACTGAGCTGTTTCCCATGGTGTTCTCTCTATACCTGAAGACAAGGCTTATAGATATTTTGATAGCAAAACTCCCCTTTTTCCTTTTCAGTCAACAAAATGTAAGTCTTGCTCATCAGTGAGCTATGCTGGAGCAGACTGTTTTGCATTTGGTAATGAATTGCATACCATCTTTAGATAGAGATCTTCTGGACTCGTTTTTGGCATCTCCAAGGAAATATGCTCTCCACCTGCTCTCTGTTCAGTGCAAACACCATCCCCACAGTATGTTTCACTGCTGCAGACAGATTCTGCCACCTAGTGCATCCAGATGTGTACTAGTCCCACAGCACACCTGGAACAGCTGCCTGGACCCCCACTCCTCACCAGGGATGACCTTATTTCTCCGTAACACCCCTTTCCTTCAGTCACTGAAGGACAAACACTCCCACCAGAAGCAGTTTTCTGAGAGATGGACCTGGGCAAATATTATCCCAGGACCTAGATCAGTTTTCAAAAAAGCCATTTTGATTTTCATTTCCATTTAGAAAATGGTACGTCTGCATTTCTCTGTTAGTAATAGCAAGGAGTAAAAGGCAAGACCTCATCACAGTTTGCAGCTTTCTCATGAGGAGAAGTGGAGGGTCAGACACTAATCTCTTCTCTGTAGTGACAGTGAGAGGACCTCAAGGAATGGCCTGAAGTTGTGTCAGGGGAGGTTTAGGCTGGATACTAGAATAAGATTCTTCACATAGAGGGTAGCTGGGCACTGAAACAGGCTCCCTGTGAAGTGGTCACAGCACCAAGCCTGACAGAATTCAAGAAGAATTTGGACAACCCTCTCAGGCACATGGTGGTTCTTTGGATTGTTCTGTGGAGGGCCAGGAGTTGGACTCAATGATTCTTGTGGGTCCTTTCCAACTCAGGATATTCTATAATTTTATGATAATAAAGCAGGTAAGCAGATGCAGGGACACCCTATTTTGTTCTGCTCTCCTTAGGTTATATCCTTTTTCCCTGGCTCGCTCAGGCCAGCGTTCAGCAAGGAACAGTATTGTCTGGTTTTACGGTCTCTTTTGCCCCCTTATTCCATGGGGTTTCCTCTGTGTCATAAAATGAATGGCCTTTCAGAACGTCCTCAGGGCACTAACTTTGCTTCCAGTCATAGGTTAAGTAGTATGGCTACTGAAAAAGGACAGAGTGCACAGCCCAAGGCTGGATTAGAGATTGTCAAGAAAACAAATAGGGACTTAGGTGTCCATGTGTGGCCTGATTCCCCTCCATAAGACTGAGCTACTCACTATGTGTGTGTGCTGCACAAAACACACTGTCTTCCTCTGAGAAATCAGGTCTGGGCAGTGTCAGAGAGGGAATACCAAACTGGACACAAAAGATATGATATTTGACAAATTCTGTTTATCAAAGGAAAATTCTGCTTTCATTTTGCAAGAACAGTTTATAAATCTTCAGTCCAGGTTTGGAAGTCTTAACTCTTCCACACTTTCCTCCTCACAGAGCCAACGATACTGTATTCTGACACGACAACCACCAGCTTTTTGCACTCTGCGCTGAACTAATATCCACTTCTTTCCTCGTCTCTCATCTCTGGGAGGAAGGTATTTGTTTTCCTCCACAGTAGCAATATAATGTATTGCTTCAATCCTTCATTAGTTGCCTAATCCAATTCATGTCAGCTTCTTCTCTTTTCTTATGCCCTGTGTTTCTAACCTTGCATCTAGAGAAAAGCTGTCTTTGCTATCCTTTTTTCAAACTGTTGACCAGCCTTGCAAAATTTGCGCTTCTCTTCTGCTCTGTTTCTTTTTCTCCTGTGCTTCTGATGGTAAATAGATTCAAACCAGTAAAGAGGTGTATGGTTTTTGCATCACTCGTTGAACTGGCTTACCAAGAGCCTTGGTAGACTCTCCACCACTTGTGTGGCTTTTATATAAGATCAGAGCCAGATCATAGCAGCAGGTGAGAGGGACTCAGCCCAGAGCAGTGGGAAGGGGGATCCACAAGCTGCCTTCTCATGCAGTGCCAGGAAAGAGGTGGAGGACCCCTCTGAGCCAAAGCTCAGCACAGCTGGATGCCAGGGTAATGCCCTGATCCTGCCCCAAGGCAAGGATTGGGAATAGTGGTGGGGCACAGCTGGAGTAGGAAGCAGCTTGTGGTGCATCCCAATACTCCTGGCAGCAGAAAGGACAGTTCCCCAGCTGTCCCCTCCTCAAGACCCTTGCCTACCTGTAGCCCTCTTCCCATCCATTTGTGTTAGTCCCCTGACGCACGGTAGACAAATAGGAATGGCACAAATAGGGGGGTGTTTCTTGCCCCGGGGTGTCAGCTGGGGCTCAGGCTGTGGGGCTCACCCTCCTCTGAAGTATAGGAGCTGTAAATCCAGAAGAGAAGGGGTTGGATCAGGTGAGGATCCCTATCTCAAATGACAGTTCTCTCAAACTACCCATGTCTCTCAAATCCCTCCTGCCCTCCACTCAGACCTGTCTCAAAAGTTTCATCACTTCCATTCCTTCTCTGGAATCCATGACTTTTCTTCTCCATCTCCACCTTCAGTTTTAAACTGCCTGGCCCTGTGACCTCCTTCTGAAACACACCTGCCGAAAAATAACCTTAATCACCTCAGTATCTTCTCTGCAGTTGCCTGTGATATTTCCTGAGCCTGTTTGACACTCATGGTCTCCAAAAGCTTGCTGATCTCACACTTGCCTACTGGAGTCCTCCTGACTGATCCCAGCATTCTCATCTCCATCTCCTGAAATCCCCTGGCCCCTTCCAGCCCTTCTTCTCTCACAACCCATTCTGCTGCTGCCCTGAAAAGAAATTTTTGCCTACACTGCCAAAAAGCCTTCAGCCATCTCTGATTACAATGGAAAACTTTCTTCAAGTACTCTCTCTCCCAGCTGCAGGAAATCCTGAGGGAGCTATTCAGTGACCTCCATAATGAAATAGGTCAGATTCGATAACCACAATAAGCTTTCCTGGCCCTAAAGGCCTCCTGCAAAACAAATTGCATGATCTAGCACATAAGAACATGGATTAATAAGGACATTCAGGGAGGACGAACCGCGTGTTCCTAAAGCCTTTGAAACTCCAGATGCCAAGAGCAGTCTAAACCTATAGATCTAGAGAGGGAGGAAAACAAGTGTAAGTACAAAGGAACAATCTATGCAGCCACGATAATAGCAGCATTACACCAGTATCATTTGTTTTGTATTATTAGACAAGTTACTCAGACATCCCGTATTCCCCAGTTTGAACTAGCAAAATGCCAATGGACAAGGAAAAAAACACAAAAGTTTGTTTTTGTAGGAATAATGTGATGACACATTTTTAGCAATATATACTATATCGTCAAGCCCTCATTAGACAAGCCAAATATTTTTGTGTAATTTCTGCAATAAAATATGAAAGCAGCAACATTCAGACGGAGAGGCTGGCTTTTGTTAGAGTGGGGCTCCAAGAATAACAGCTTGTGAATTACCAATGCCATTGTTTGGGGAGAGAAAGTTGCTTGATATTAACAAATTCATTAAGCCCAAACTGACATGCCTGTTAAAGCAGACATTAGTCTCAATCTTTATGGATTTCTGTCCCAAACATACCAAGTAACACCGATCGTGGGTCCTGTGTTGGGGCACAGATATGTTTTCCAGCAGATGTTAACGATGATTTATGACTCACATTTCTTCCGTGTACTATGGCACTCGTACAACTCATTTGTGCTACGTGCTTGCAAGAGTCATTTCACCCACCCACAATGCCAGGGAAAGGCGATTGTCTCTACAGATCAAAGGGAGTGAGGCTTGGAGCTGTTACAGGAGCAGCACACAGGTATCTGGAGCAGGGGGTGAGGAACACACTCATCTGCTAAGGCCCACCTCACCAAAGAGGCTCCTAGCTTCTCTGTAATTCATTCCCTGATCTCGCATCCCAAGTTATCATCCCGGTGGACAAATGACCTGCAGCACATGTCAATGTTCCCTTTTTCAGGTAGGAACCATGCACAGGGACAGGGCTTGAGCCCCAACCTAAGTGCAGTCCAGGGCCTCAGCACATGGCAAACCTTTTTTCTTTCTCCAGTAGAAACTGCCAAAAGGATTTAGGAAGATGGATAACAATTTGCCCAGGAGAAATTTGGTGAGGACACCAGTGTAAGTGTTCCAACCCCTCTGATAAAGTTCATATGATATTACAGCTTTAGGTATGCAGCAACGGTGTCTGACTACACAAAGTTTATTCATTTGCTGCTTGATCTGGTTTTTTTTTTCTATCTGAAGGACAGTTTCTCCTTGTCTCCATCTTGTATCTTTGGGCGATCTGATCCAGGATAACAGAAGGAAAAGCTGGTTTCCAGAGTATTATCAAGACAAATTACAGCAAAACATGTGGGAATCTGTATTTGAAGTACCCACATTGCTGAACATTCATTTTCCTTGTTATGTCCTCCTTTTCCAAAGGAAATGGTTCTGCCTTCCACCTCAGCTGAAACTCTCATTTGCACAGCAACTTCAAAAATCTCATTTATACTGTGTAAGGCTATCATGTTAGACATTCAGATTTGGATCTGGAAGGTAATGAACTTGAGTGAACATCAAAATATGACACCATTATGGTGGAAATGCTGTTTCCATTCCTTAAAAATCTGTAGGAACAGTAACAGATACAGAGACACTGAAAGATAAAAGTTTCTACAGAAGCAGCAAACCCTTTTAGGCTCAGGCTAGCCTAGGTTTAGCCCAGTTCACCAAGAAATCTTTCTTGAAGCTCACATAAATCAATTTTAGACAAGGACCATGCTAATTTTCACCTTCTTACCTGTCCACATGTGTTTCATTTATCTCCGAAATGACACTTCATTTTCAAAAGAGATCTCATGAGTATTGTAGAGATGTGCAACTCCCATCACACTTAGCTGACATCTTACCACACCATTTATGGAGCGCTGTCATCTGGAAAACGTTTCTTCCCTGCAGTAGTTTACAGCCTATATAGAAGAAAAATGTTAAATTTGGATGATGGAGACTTTCAAGTAAGAAAGAAACTCAAGGTTCACTTTAATCCCTAGGTCCCTGGAAAACTCAGCTGCCAAGTATCTGTCCTACCCAACAAAGAAAGCCAAAGAAGCCCTACTCCTACGTGTCACTGTCTTTTACCAGTCAAACAGAGCTAAGCTTTAGCTGGATTAAAGCAATACTGCACAAACCACCAGAGACACATTATCAAACATACCCTTAGACAGCATGGAGACTACCATGGCAGGATCAGATAGGAAAGACAGATCAGTGCATTATGCTATTGTGTAACCAAAGAGTAGCATGAAGTAGCAGCAAATCATCCGTGTTATTCCTCCACCCTCCTCAGGGAATGCATGTCCCAGTGAATCCAAATCCACTTCTGCGGATCTTTCAAAAAACCCATGGAAAACCTGCTTCCTCCTTGCTCTGTTACCAGTAACAAAACTTGACCCCAAAGCCCCCAACCAGCCTGTGGTAACCACAGTAGCAACCATAACAGGACCTAGATTTCTCTCGTGTTAAGCCTGCCCTGTACCAATACTGATCAATAAGGTATGTGCTGTTCCTGTCACCTGCGTACAGGTGCCCACAAAAAGTCAGTGCTGTATTGACAACTTCTGCTGCCACAGTCAAAAGAACGACATGGGACCAAAGACCAAACCAGAGTAGCCACCAATTAAAAGCCACTCTATTTTGTCAAGAAATGCTCTGTCTCAATTAAGAATGGAAAGACAAGTAGATAATAAGCCACAGGCCCTTGTTCTGTGAAATATTATACTGGTAAACGCAGAAAAATATTGTCATTGGAAGGCTTCTCAGGCAAGCACTGCCTCTCTGTTGCACTTGTCTGTGGTCATTTAAGCTTGCAGCACAGAATGCTCGCTCTAGCTCGTCTCACCAGCGTAAGCTCCCACAAAATAAAAGTTATATTCATAGCGGAAAACAAATGAGTAAATTAGGTGACTTTGTTATTTGAGAGGACCGAAGACAATGTTCTAGAACTTCTCAAGGGCATACCAGCTGTAGCCCTGAGCTGAAAGAGCCCCAGAAAATTCTATTATTTGAGAGTGTGGGTAGAGTTTGTGGTTTGTCTCACACTTTGCTGAATCCCTCCATTTACTTATTCTCTCTTCTTTCAGTCCCACGTGTAGCGGCTGAGTTCTGGCACCCTGTCCAAGTCTCCCCATCCTGGGAATATCGACCCCATTGGTTCTGGAATCAAAATGACCACACGGCACTTATAACATTTCCAGACAGACATAAATACACAGATTAGTCTTTTCTGCATTTTTCCTCATAAAAACAACAGCAGCTTCGAAGCACATTGGCACAAGCACTGAGATTAAGTATTGCAACCTGCTATTGTTGGCAGGCTTGCTCTGGCTTCTTCTGCTTTCCCCACCTCCTTGTAATCCTCTCTCCTCTTGGAGAGTAGTTAAATGCTATGTCCATTCATGTCACCACGGAGTAGTTTTGGCAGATGCATGCCCCAAGGCTGGGATGTTTTTACGAGAACCGTTTTCATATTTCACTGTTTGCCTGGCTGATCCTTTATCTGTTCTAACAGTTATACAACTAAACATACTGAACCTTCTGTCAGATGATTACATATTCCATGTTGAATTGCAGGATATGGAAATCCTGCCAAACACAGTCCTGATCTAACTCTGTCAACTTCAGTGCACAGTTAAGAATGAATTCAGACTTTAAACTCCTTTACGCTGGTCTTTGAGAATAAATAGAAGGAAATCATCAGTAACATGTCTTTGGTTTTGTGCATCTATGCCTTTCTAGACCTAAAGGCTCCTGTGGACGTCCTTTAGCTATGAGTGATGGGCTTGTATACACCACCCCTCTGCACAGAGGTGTCTATTGAGGGTGTTAGAATCCCACAGTCTAAAGCTGAAAGCATTTTGGTCTAGAAGCAGTGATTGCCAGGCTCCTAATGAAAAAGAAAAGATAGCAGCAGATGGAGCCCTTCCTTTCACTCCTCGCTGTTGACCCGGCAGAGCCAGGAGGGAGGTGGAGGTGAGGGAAGGAGGAGCAGAGAGGAGCTCATTTCCTTTCTCCACCTGGTAGCATCCTCGCAGTGCTGCCGGCTCTGGCTGCACAGCTCCCAGCGGGCACGGGCTGCATTCATCTGCTCCTGGTAGAAAAATTCAGGGGATTTTTCAGCTTGCATTTAAACATCCCCGAGACCATGAGGTGTTTGGGTTTTTTTATGAGGAAGACCTCATTCGTTTTTGAACTCTTGATTCCCTGGAGAACTGCTTCAGGAGGAAAAACTGATCTTATCTGTTCACCTATCATTCAGCTATTGCTACTGACTCAAACCATTAATATAGCCTGAGGGTCTGGGGTGCACCTGATCAGAAGTGAAGCAGACAACAGATGATTGTAGCAGGAGTTCAGGAAGGGATTTTCTCCACAGGAGAATCCTAAGAGAGAATGGACACATGGAAAGAAGGAAAACAAATGTACTGTTCATGTTTAAAAAATAGCTATCAAAATGTTCTGGAACTTAGATTTCAAGATTTTTTTCACAGAATCTCTGAGTCCTCCTATTAATTTTGCCACCTGGACACCTCCCAGACATTTTAGCCAGCTTATCATGTGTTTATCTTATATTTTCAGTGCTGTTACTCTGATCATAGCTGCCCACACACAATCAGCATTCTTATGTATTAAAAGTAGAGAAGAGTTGTTGATTTATTAGTTTTTTTGTTTCTGTGTTTTGACAAGAGTGGCAACCTCATCTCCTACCAGTGTCAAAACAGCATAAAAAAGGCCAAATCAAAGGAAAACTCAGTCACAAAAAGGTGGGAAGGGAAGTTTTCAGCAGGAAAGTTCTTCAAAAGTATCACAGAGAATGGCTGAATAATCGTCCTCAGCATCTCTGAGTGACTCACACACTGAATTTCTGAGAAAAAGTCATGTCCTGTTAATATTAGCATTTCCGTTCCTCAATCCCCAAAGTTGGGGGACCACAGAGCTGTTCTTCTCCTCAAACCATTTTTCCCTGCATGACTTCTGTGCAGCCCCTCGCTATCCCAGCTTCTCTGGACCCTAACAGCAATTTCTGCTCACAGCAGATTTAATGAGGACTGCATGTTGCTGGCTATTTAGTTGGCTGCAGCTATTAGACAGCTGACAAAGACTGGCTGGTTGTGTACTCTTTTTTTCTGTGATTACATATCATAGTTGGTCTATGTGCAAGACAAAAGATGATTTTTCTTCTTTGTCACTCCCCAAACTCCTCAAGGGAGTTGATAAGAGTACTGGCTGCCTTCTGCCACTTACCTCACTACTAGCAAGAGGACATTGCCATCGTTTTTAAGCCAATAAGTGTGTTAAGCGACATGTAGAGGGATTCAGTCAGTCTCCTGCCTATACCAGCACTTTTCCCTCTTTTTGCAGAAGTGCTGGGGTTTTGGTTTTTTTGGGGGGAGGGGGAATATAAACAAATATTTTAATTTTTAAATACTATGCTTCTTGTTTCATGAAAATAGCTGGTTGAACTGCACCTCCCAGTGCACTGTGATGTCCTCACACAGCAAAGGGAACCAGTGCAAGGTGGCAATTCTGTGACTACAGCAGGACTGAGAGATGGGGTCAGGCCCATATGAGAAAGTGTGGACATGGAGATGGCCTCACATAGAACTTTCTAATAATATCTTTCACCTGAAATATTTCTTGGTTTTACTCAAATCTTTCTATTTTCCATGCAGAAGACCAAATCTTCCCATGAACTTAGAGCCTTTTAAGGAAAGAGTCAATGCAAATATTTTTAAACATAATGTGCTAGTAGAACATTTGTTAGTTTATTAAAATAAACACATTATCTTTAGTAATCACTCACAGTAAAAGCCTAGACTCAAAGTCAAGCCAGAACATATATTTTGAGTGAGAAGACGGCATTTCCAAGACAGTTACCTTTCTAATCATAGTTCAGGACCCTACCAGCAACAATAAAACTATCTGTAAAAGTACATAGAGCCATTCTTCATCTCCAGTTCACTGAGATGAGCAAGCAGAGTATTATTACCAAGATAAATGGGTAAAACAAATTTCTGGAAAAAAAAGACTGATTTAAAAAAAAAAATCAAGGAAAGACTTTTGATCCCTGGTCTGTGAAATCTCTCAGTGAAGGCAATGGAAATTATACTTGTGTTAAGACAAGGTTTCTACCCTACCAAAAAAGGCCATAAACACAGAAAAGTCAGGTGACAGATACTGGCTCTCCTCATAACCTGAATTTGCTGTGGATAACATCACATTTCTCAAACCAGAACCTGTCCAGAAAAAGATGGAATTTTTATCCCAAGAGAAGCAGAAACCTCCTATAAGCTTCGCACTCAAACATACAGAATGGAAAGGTAGCCCCTCTGTGGACACTGGCCAGAAATGGCACTGCTAACACTAGGCTTTATTTCATGGCATTGGAGAGTGCAAGAGCAGAAGTAAAGCCTACGAGGCTGCAAGAAAAGCTCCATCCTAACTATACTGTGACCAACCCAACTCCAGCTGCTACACATTTTCTATCAGGTTGCTTCTGGCAAGTGAACAACAGAAAGTAACTTATTCATTTTAGCAGCTACCACCAATTTCTACCTTTCTTCCTCTGTCAAGAATGCCCTGGCTATTGCTTAGATAGCACACGAACAGCTTTCCCACTGTCTCTCCTGCTTCCTTCCACTGTTCCATAATTCAGCACAGCACCTTGTAACGCTCAGAAATTATACTCCAGGGTATCACTCCTAACACCTTCCCAGTCCCCCCCAACAGCTGCCCCCACTTGCCTTTTGGGCAGACCTCCTCACAAGTCAAGCGGGTTGGTAAAAATAGTTCTCCCTGTCTGCCCCACTTCTGATTCATGGTTCACTTAGGTAACGTCTCTTTCAGCTACGTGGAATGGCTGGGGCCTCCTGGACCCCAGGGACATTACATCCTCATAAATAAGGAGATTTATTTACAGATATAAATCAAGACACAACGTTTAGAACATGCTACAGGGAAACAGTAAAATGCAAGGAGAAGGAAAGAAGAATAATCAAAAGTCGAGGATTCTGGCCAAATTCTTCTTAAAATAGCTCTTCCAAGACATAGTGAACATTGTATCAAACTCACACAGGATCTTTGCTTCTTCATGACTCATTTCACTTGAGCTGGAGAGTAACAATTTCCTCCCTAGCCACCGACTCACATGGCTAAGACTAGGTAGATGGAGCTCAACCTGTTGTGATTGATCAGGCCCCTCTTTAGGGTAAACGATGCATTTCATCAAACACTCCGTACATCAACATGTCAGCATCCAGAAAATCATCCTCTTTAACACACACTGACCCCCCTGCACACCCACACACACCCGTGCACACCCAGCCTGGTGGTCAGATCATCACCTGCTAGTGTTAACATGCACACAAGCAGTTACAGAGCAGACATCTGCTCAGGATGTTGCTCACTGGATCAGCATCTTCGCGCTGAGATGGCTGCAAGCCTCTGAAGCATTTTTGTTCTGACTCTGTGCAGTCTACTAGCGCAGGATGGTTTGTCTGTAAACGTCCCTCGTGCTGGCACAGCATTCATTGGTGTGAATTATGCTGGTTCTGGTTCAGTGATACTAATGGGGGAAAGTCAGCCTTGTGCAGACAAGATGAAGCCCATTTCTTTCAGTTATTGATAAGTGGGAATTATGGAGTCCTGGGTGGAAGAAGGTTTTGCAGATTTTCCTATAAACAATAAATAAACAGTGTCAATACCATGTTCAGTTTGACAAGATAGGCACCATCTCAGAGAAATCAAATAATGTTTTGGAAATTAAAAACAAAACACATGTCAGTTACAGGGTCTCATCTCAATTATACTAAAGTTTTAAGATGTTCCTCAGAATGAATGCCAAAGCAAAGTTTGAGTTTTCACTGTGATTTCTGAATACAGACTGACGCAACTCCCTCTGAGGGCATTGGTAATATCTTGAGATTGGCCTCGAAGGTAATTAAAAATTAAACTGGACAGTGGTTGCCAAGAGGTGGTAAATGCCCTTGCCAAGTCCCTGGTCCTCTGTCCTGGCATGTTGGTAGCAGAGGAGCACAGCCCTGGCCATGACACTGCAGAGGTCATCATGCCCCAGCTTCTGCACCTCTGCAACATCACACAAGTGCCAATTTTTCCTGTGCCCATCCGCTATAAAAAAAAAAGCAAAATATATTTGAAATACATGTGAGCTAGACATTACTCTGGACTTCACCATGCCTGACCTCAGGTGGCCATGAATAACCCATGGGTATCCCAGCATCTTCACACATGCAGCCTAATGGCCCCTTCTCTTGTGGGCTAAGAGCCAGGCAGGGCGATGTGATTTTCAGGATAGGCTATGCCATGTGTTGAACTTGGACCCCTTCTCTGTGCCACTGTCACTAAATATTGCAAATAAAGGGAGAGGGATTGGGAGGAGAAAGAGAGAGAGACAGAGAGAGAGAGAGAACAAGCACTTTTATCTAATACACGCACAACAAATTTTAACTGCACAGTTGTCTAATGTTGCACACACCAGCAGCTGGAGCCCATGCACTGGAGCTGGACACAGCAGAGGCTGCACCCTGCTGCAGCACAGCCCCAGTGCCACAGCCACAGCACCTCAGCACCAGGTGGGAGAGCAGCACACATGGCACCCACGGGGGCACCCACTCATCCCCAGGCCACCACGGGGATCAGGCTGATCCCAAGTTCTTGGAGGCATTGAGCCCACAATGGAGAGTGCCGTCAGGACGTGTGTTTGCTCCACGCTGAGGTGGAGGCGAAGTGGGGAGCCAGTGCCAGGGCAGCTGAGCCGGCTGCCGCAGAGCACCCGGCCTCCTGCTCACATTCAGTGCCTGTGTTATATTCTCGGCCTGAGCAGGTGTTCCATGCCTCCTCATCCCGGACGTGGTGCTATATTCTTATCCTGAGCAGATATTCCGTGCCTCCCCTCCCCGGACATGGTGCAGCAGTGGCTGAGCTCGCTGGGCTGCCGTGGAGCCGGGAGCAGGGCGGGAGGAGGGAGGGATGGCCGACACTTCATTCAGTGATCGCAGTCCTCCTCCAAGGCTCAGACTTTGAAACAAGACATTGGCAGGACTGCTCAGAGAAATGATTTCATCCGTGTATGAATTAAGCCAAAGAACACAGTACTTGTCCCTTTGGTGTTTATTTTAAAATAATTATTACATGTTCCCTTTTCTTTCAGGAACATTAAACACGATGCTGCACATGATTTTGTTCAGGAGGGCTGCAGATGGCTGCCATGGGGGAAAGTTGGTGGCAAGTACAGACATATGCACTATGGCAAGCACTCAAAAATGAACTCCTCATTCCCTTCAGCCTGAGGAATGCTGAATTCCGATCCATTTTGGGGAAATGAAGATCAATAATAGCTAGCAGATTTATTTGGTTGTTGATTTTTCTAGTGCTGGGCCACCAGTCCTGTTGTATTTTTACTGTTTAAATCGAGAGCAGACCTTTGCAACCAAGTGCCAGCATTTGGTAGCAAGAAAGGCTTTCCTTAAGCAGCTGTCCTCTGAAAAACATGCCGTGGTTTGAAAATGTGGTTGCAAAATGTGGACAATGTGCACAGGAGTTATTAATGTTTGCAAGAAAATGTGCTGCTTCATCTCCATTATGGTCATTAACCTCAGCTGTGGTTTTGCAAGCAAAGAATACTGCACTCATCCTTAGAGCTGAGATTTGGATTTCAGAAGCAGAGACACAGGTAATTCCTAGAGTTCCTCTCCCAGCTACAACATGAACATATATAGACACTGGAAAAAGACTTGCTTTTATCTTAATGGACCTAGCACACAGACTGCAGAAGGAATTTAAAACAGGGTTTTAATGTCAGATGTTTCATATGGACCATATTTCTCACAGTGAAAAGGGAATATATACTTTTTTTTTTTTAAAGGGAGACAATACGCTGTCCAGGAAAACAAAGCAAGCCAGCCAGCTCTGCGACCATTTGACTGGGAGACAGCTCCAGAGTCATTCCAGTACTGGCAGTACAGCTAAGCCAGAGTTCTCCTATAAGCCAGATGACACACTTGGAAAAATATATTCCAGAGCTTGTTATCCATCCCCTGCACCTGCCAAATTTGCCCATATGGGACCACAGGTGTTGGCTCAACCCAAGCAGGAAATGGATGAGAAAAGGCAGCAAGATGAAGAGTATCAATATCTCAAGCAGTGAGTGTCATCAAGCCAGTGCTGAAGTTGCTACAAGCCAATTTCTGATGAAAGGATTGTGATCTTTAGAAAGTCCAGTCCAAGGAAGAGGGTGCTTTTAGATACCTGCATGCATGGGCAGATATTTAAAAGACCAACATATAAAATGCCAATCCAGCTTGGGATGCCTCATTTTCACACATGTATGAACACAATAGTTGTCAAACATTTGTGGGCACAGGTGCTGGAAAGCACAGCCTTCAGCTTTGGTGGCACAGGGCCTCTTTTGGACAGTTGACCATTAAGTGATTCCCCAAGCACTGTTAACATAACTCTCCTCACAGTGGTGTGAACAGGCCAGCGCGTTCACCCCAAATTCCAAGCTGCTCCTGTCGGGAAGTTGTATCTCTGTGCTAGTGTAGCAGGGTGCCCAAATGAACCACCACACTGAAAAGCAGGCTATATTATCCAGAGAGCACTGCAGTATTAGCATGGCTGTGTGACTTCTGGAGCCGGGACCAAAGGGGCTGAGGGGTCTCTGAACCACGCAGATGTAACCAGGGAGGAATTTGCTTAGCACCTGCACAGGTCTGATCTTTTTTCCAGGACAGTGAATTAAAGCAGAGTTGTCCTTGACTAAGCGCAACGTACCCGAATTTCAGTTCCAAAGGCTGGCCCCAGGCTGCTGGCTGCAGATGAGTCAAATCCTGAGCAGCGCATGGATCAGCACTATATTTGTCATTGGGAAAAAGCTTGGGAATTTTAGCATCAAAAGGACAAAAGCCCAGCACTTGAACAGGAACAGCATCTCTTACATTGCCGGCTTGAGCCATCCAAAAGTTGCAGACAGGTTCCCATACTCATGAACTTGTCTTTAGCTAAAAATCACACCGCAAGATATGATTTTAATAATGCATTTGGGGTTGATTGCATTTGCTGTCTAGTGGGTTTTTTTACCACTGGGGTCTACTTCCAAACGCTTCCACAACAGGAAGGCTCAGAATGTGTTATTTTATGCTATTTTTCAAATGAAAGCTGAGGTTCTTATGCAGTCATCTTAACTCCAGGAGCTGTGTTTTTCAAGGCACACACCAAATGTCAAGGGACTCACAATAAAATCTCAAGAATTGGCAAGATTGCCTTTGCTGGCTTTGGGGAATGAGCAGGTTGTTGTTGGAGCCACACATTAGAGGGAGACACACTCACATGTTCTTAACCAGTGAACTGTGCACTGAGGTATAGGTGGCAATCCGCCCAGCACTGACATAGAGCAACAAGAACAGGATGCACAAAATTCCCAGGCCTCTTAAGCTAATGGAGAAGCTTTGTTAGTTTCACTGACAAGGGAACCAATGACATAACCTGTCATAAACATGTTGAGGCCATTATATACACAGACATGAGATATATTTAAACTATAAAAACCCATTTAATAACCAAAAAGACAGCTGTGTAATCTGCACATTACACTCACAAAAAGGAAATAAAAGTAAAATGAACTGGAACATGTGTGTCTGGAGAGAAAAGGGGTGAGAGGACCCAAGACCGCTCAGAGGAATCTAGGACCTACCTTAGCAGGAAAACACTCCTATCCTCCATTCTCTCTTGCTCTGTACAAACCCAATTTTACAGGGTTTTTTGATTATTTTTTTAGTAGAATTGCACATACACTAACAATGGGACAATTTTCAAGTACGGGGAGTAAGCTGGGAGCAGGACTTTATCTTCTCTACTGACAGTGGAAAACAAATGTGTGCTCATCTGTGTGTCCAAACAACGTGGGTACCATCACTCAGGATCGAGACAAAGTCCAAGGAGCACAGTGAACTAGTCCTTAACTTTCTTGCACTGAAGTGCAAACGCTGACACACAATATGGCAGAAAAGAAAAGGACCTGCTCTCTTCATCTATCTCTGCCTTTTGTCTTAAAGGCATTGTAGATTTACGTGCAACAGAAAAACTGACTCAAACGTATTTAACTAGGACTATGCTCACAGTGTATTTGGGGTATGGAGGTTTTTATAAATCATATCACTTATGTTTTGCCATCTCTATGAAGGACAGGTTTAGCTCTATAATAACTCACTGAGGTTTTGTCAGGATCAATTTACATTTGTCAAATGCTCTGCAGTCTTCAAACAAAAGCCATAAAAAACAGCACTGCACCAGCATTTCATCTTTTTAAAGGTTATGATTTATAGCCCATAGAATGGGAAGAAGAGGCAGTGGGAGGGGTGTATTTCTCTCCCAGCTGCAAGCACTGATCTTCTCAAGAGAGGAACCAATGTACAGAACTCAGCAACATGTATCCTTAATACTAAAATAGAGATCCGAAAACCCCTCCGAGGTGCCTAAATGTCTGTATCTAATTTATGGGTAATTTACAGTGGAAATAGATGATTTAAAAATGTATACAAATTGTATCCTTGCACATCAGGGCAGATGGATAGTTTAACTACGAAATAATGAACATGAAGTGTCTCTTGTGAGCTGCCAGGTAGACATTTTGATTGTCCAGATTTCATTAAACTCAAACCAGAGAGCTCTTGAAGTCTTCCAAACATTCTTTAACTTTATCAAGTGTGTCGGTGCTCTACAGCCGATGACAATATATTTCACCAGAGTTGCCAAAAAATTGTTTAATTTTAAGCGATGCCTGTATTGCATTACTTTTACAAGTTGAGCCAGTACGTAGGGCACGGTCAGCTCCATAGAAGAATAAACCCATTGCCAATGTTTTCTTTGCATCCATAAAACCAATTTCACACAGCCATTCCTTAACCAAGGAGAAAGACGACAAAAACAGCAATAGAACCCCTGTCATGTCCTTGTCTCCTCTAGCCCTCAAGTTAGCATTGCTTTTCCCAGCTTTGCCAATCAGACTCAAGTGAGTGAAGAGTTACAGAGAATGTCTGTGCTGCCAAGAGCTATTTCCAGTGGACTTTGATCAAATGATGCCGTAATCCCTAATGGGAAGCATACTTCATTTATAAGGTATTCTTTGGTGTCATTCCCAAGGAGCAGGCATATGAGTTTTTGAGCAGCAAAGCTCTTTCCCTGCAGAAAGTCTGTGTGAGGGTAGCACTGCCATGGCCAGTGCAGGTGTCCAGGCCTGCACAGGCCAGTGGGATTTCAGTGTTAGCCATTGGTGCAGTCAGAAAAGGCCGAGGGGGTCAGAGGCAAGGCTTAGCTCTGGAATTCCCTCAGCCACAGGGAGCAACAACAAACACACAGCAGTGCACTCTGATTTTATCTTTTCCAGCAAGGAACACGACAGCAGGCTGTTCTGACATTTGCACTTTCATGCAACTTTATTGAACTTAAGAGACTGGGGTTGTTCAGAACAGTATTTTATTTTCCCTGAAGGTTTATTCCGAGACCAAGGACAATTAGCTCACATTTTAACAAGGAAGTAATTAAAGTGCATGATGTTCATAAAAATGATTTATCATGCTATTAAATTAGGTTGAAAATCATCAAAGTTCATAATAGCCACAGAAAAACAAATATAAATTAGCTTCATACTCGGTTCAAACCCCGATGCTTATCAGCCTGAAACGCGTGTATTTATTCTCCAGTGCTGCTGTGCAATTTTGTCATCATGTCTGGCAATTTGGAAAACCTACCATTTTCATTCTGCACTGAATAGCAGCCCTTTAAAATGAAAAGGCTTAGACAGACCTTATCTGCTTAAAATTTCCTCAAAAAAATAGGTTAGGCTTCTAGAGTTAAAGGCGTTTTGGGCACCCCAGGCAAACCTGCTGGAGTCAGGTGTAGCACTGGACACAAGGAGAGCCCCTTGCCACCCAAAACTGCTTCTTCCATCTATCCATTTGTCTATGAATTTACAAAAAAGTCTGCCCTCATAAAGAGTAAAAAATCTATTCCTTTTTATGTGCCTTCACTTTTTTGTTAGGTTTTTTTCACTATTTTTACATTCAAACCAAAAAAATTAAGATTTTTTCTGAAACGGCAGTTTCAAACCAGTACACTTTGCTCCCGTTTTCTTCCCTAACATATGTGGAAATTGCAAAGATATCTATTTATTATGAGACATAAATATGTTAATAAGTCCTCAAGAAAAGAAGAAGCTATGAGAATATGTCCCAGTGGTAGCAATATAGAACCACAGAGGAGTCTTTCTACTACTGGCTGCCTCTGTGATACTAAGAATAAAAGTTATCTGTGCCTTTGTTTTGTTGGTGAAATTACAACATATTAACTCCTTTGTAACTTTTGTCTGAAAAACATTTAGGCACTTCTATAAAGAAGCATTATGTTCTTTTAGGCAAGGTTTCCCAAGCAATCAGTGTGTCCCTTCCACACCAGTATACAGAAGCCCCTTGTAGCAGCTTTCTGCTCTTCACTAGCATCTTTCGTAAGGATCCTTCTGGCACCTCACTGCCAGCCCCTCAGATTCTGACCAGAGAGCAGCTTCAAAGTCTGGCAAAACCTGCATCCCCTGCAAAGGTCCAGTTTGCACAAACTTTAGGGATCCTGCCATGCTCTCAGAGGCTGTGAGCCTGCTGGCCCTTCCTGAGGTTACAAAGCAATGAGAAGATACACCTAAGAATTGCAAATAAGGCCTCTTGAGCAGTAAAATCATCAGGAAAAATCTATCCCTCAATAGGTAAGAGCCAGTTCAGATAACCTGCCTTCCTATCCTAAATTTGAAGCATGTGGGAAATTGAGTGCCTTACTTATTAATTGCTGGAAAGATTCCTGGTTTAGATGTCTGCACCCCATGACAACAACAGAGTTCCTTATAGATTTAATTTAGAGGAATTGTTGATCTACTAGCTACATGTTAAATTGATTTGCTGAATAGGGACCTATGTTTTAAAGTCATAATAAATTTCTGTTACTGTGGACACTGTTTCTCTTACTATAACTTGGTAAACATTTATTTATTAAAACTTGGATTACATAATTTGCAAGTAATTTTCATAGGTTCCTTAAAAAGGCTCCTTCATGACTTGGAAAGCATCATGCATTATCACATCAATGCAAAGAGAGCTAATAAGAGCTTAAGTACATCTGTTTTCTAGAAAGTAAAATTAAAAAAAAAAAAGTGTTTCAATTCCCCATTTCCTTAGCAAATCATTCTTACTTTTTTGAAAAAGGGAAGCATTAAACGCTCTGTCTCCATGATGAGTTCTAAATAGATATTTTCAATGAATTATCCTGATTGAGCTGCCTGTCAAGATAATGGTATAAATTGCTCCTTCAATCTACATTTACAAACTGATTTGAACAACCTCAGTAAAGACTCAGACAAAAGTTAAAGGAATCTGATGTAAATCAACAATGAGATTAGTGTTCAGATCTCCTCTCACAGACAGGCTGTGCTGCAGCTGAACAGACTCATGTTACAGTTTCTTTTCTGTTTTGCTTTAATTTTCTTATTTCAGCTCCGTTTAAATTTTAAAAGTATGAGTGGCAGGCTAGAAAGACTGTTCTGAGATAGATAATGAAATATTTCCAGAACTTCAGGTACTGCATCTTAAAAACTTGCATTCACCAAAGGAAGGACTGAATTTTACATGTAGGAGATGCATTGAAATGTTGAAAGACACACCCAAAAAAAGGGATTTTAAAAACCAGAAATTTTAGAGTACTTTACATGTGATATGGGCTTAAAAGGCAAAAGTATTTCTGGTCTTATTAATGAACCTCAATCTCATATAGAAAATGTTATTTTTAGCTTTTCATTTCCCTGCTATAAAAAAATACATTTTTACTGTGTTTAGTTTAATTTAAATAACTTGATTGAGTGATCCCCATTTTATTTCGTTTGTAGTTCAGAGGATTTAGGTGTTCTAGTACCTTTTAATAGCATGTTCCAATACTGTTTTACCTTCTCAATTACTTTACAGCTATTTATAGAAGAAAAAGGAGTAATGATAATTGGATATAAATTTGCAGTATTCGTGTTCTGAAAAATGATTAGAAGCCTTGAAAAATGTTTACATACCTCACTGTTCTGTTTTGCTCTGGTTTAAATATCAGTGTATTTATTAAAGCTGGTTGGAAAATTTAATCACATATAATATTTTCTTTTTCATCAGATGTGAATTCTTTCCAGGTTTTTCAAGACTCTCATTTTTCTATACATCTCAGAAAATCTGTATTAAATGAGGTAGAATTTATTCCAAGTTATCCAGTGCATATCTTCAAAGAAGTATGTTATGCATATATCTTTTAAAATAACTTACTATGTAAATAGTCATTAATACAGAATAGTTGAGGAAAGATTACTCTAAAAAATGTAGGTCTTTTAAAATGCTATGTGAGAGAGATTTAAAGAACATAGTGAATATCCTGAGTTATAGTTCTATAGTTATAGTTTGTGCAGTATTTTATATTCATCAGATTTAACTCTTGAGGTTATTTTCCAGGGTTTTTTTCATGGATACATGTTATCTGTTGTTTTCCATAGCCAGAAACTAATTCCTGAAGGGCAAGATTTTTTTCTTTTTGGACTTGCTGTATGATACATGATTCTCCACTGCAAATAACTCATACATGTAGTGGAGAACCATCCACGTGTGGATGCTCAGACTCTGATCTCACAGCTCTGGGCACAGAGGACAGACGGCTGCAGCCACCCGCGGCTCCAGCACACGACCCACGCACAGAGCTGCCACAGGAGCAGGACCAGATCCATCACCTTCAACAGCCAGCTCAAGGTCAGGGGGAGT
The DNA here is from genome assembly GCA_013397725.1 of Rhagologus leucostigma. Lineage (NCBI taxonomy): Eukaryota > Metazoa > Chordata > Aves > Passeriformes > Rhagologus > Rhagologus leucostigma. The sequence goes on along the minus strand of VZTD01004190.1, from coordinate 951,963 downwards.
TTTCGGTGCAAGGACTTCAGAAATAACCTCACAGGTGGTTCTTAGACATTAAGAGCTGAGGGTATCCCCTCCTTCCCCAGCTTTAGGGATCTAACTGAGGCTAGTTTGGAGTCCAGTCACTGTAACTCCCCAGTATAGTCCTGGAAGAAAGACAGGCTTTGTCTCCACTTGCAGAGCAGAGCAGAGCTAAGACTGGATGCGGTGTCTGGAGAAGCTGACCTCTGTCTGTTGACTGCTGTGGGAGTGCGACCTGAGGAGATGCTCACTAAGGCACTTCCGGAAATTTCCTACGGCTCGGCAGAATGGATCCAGGAATAGAAGTACTGCAAGAAAAGGGGCACAGCTGGGTAATGGATTTTGCCAAAGATGCTTATTATAGGAGTGTTTATATAATTTAAGTTTGGAATGAAATCCTGCTAGACATACACTCCATTATTTTTTTTACCCTCTGAGCAGATTTCCCATCAATCTCTGTGGAGGTAACCCAAGGTAAACCCTTGGTTTGTAAACAAACAGAAGTTGAAGTACATGAGCAGTCCTTCTGAAGTCAATGAACCTGGCTTTTTCAAGAGGGGTTACTTGGCATGTGTGTAATGAGCAGGACTTCAAAATGGTGATGCCCAAGCAAAGGCCAAAGGCTTTGAAAAGAGAGAGGCAGAAAGCAGGAGTTCACTTCCTCTCGGTGAGAGGAGAGACAAATGATTGTAATTGCTGCTTGAAACTGTTCTTGCTACCCAGGAAGCTGCCAACTGCCTGCCATTGCCTGAAGTTGCCCAAATTCAAGGAACAGGGGGGAACATGGCGAGTCATTATAATGATTTCTCCCTTGCCAAGGGAGCTGAACTACTACAGCTTCATGTGGGCTCACACCAGAAGAGACAATATTCCCAAACTCCTCAAAAAATTGCTCTGAATTGCTATTACATCAATGGGAGTTTCACTTTGGAGCCTTAAATATTCTTCAAATACAAAAAGTTTTGTGCCATATAGAAATTATATTATCAATGCACTTTTCTGGAAACACAAAGATATGTTTGTCACTTCTTTGCATCTTCTTCATTCTAAAATATGACTGGGGCCATGAAGCAGGAAGGCCATCAAGGGACAGATCCCATCTCAAGGCTACCCATCACCTTTTTGCAGCAAGTAGAGCTTGCTAAACCCACCTTCCTCTAGCCTGAGGAAGGGCACTCAGCTTGACAAGTAAGTTCCTCATCAAGCCATTGGGGAATTTGTTAAGTGGCAAAACCAAACAACCCTTTTTCATGTAGGTTGTGCTGAAAAGTGACTTTCCTTTTATAAACTGGGCCCGAGTCTCTCTCAGTCATGTCTGTTTTCTGTCCATGATCATTGCAGGGGAGGGAGGGGAGTCAAAGTGATTCAGCGCTTGGAGCCTCATCCAAGACTCTGCACAGCTTGGATCACTGTCATGTTGGGAGGCAGGAGGATGACAGGAGAATCTGCTAGCAGAATGCCTCAGATTGTCCTTGCACTTAATCCACTTTATATTTCCTCTCATGCCAACACTAGCAGCAACCAGCAGCTTTGAGACACTGGAGGTTTTGTGTAGCTCTTGAACATTGTTTTGCTTCAATTTTTCCTCTCAGTATTGGACTTCTTTTTTCTCTTTTGTGATATATGTGGTGGTTATGAAAGGTGTGCCTGTGAAAACAATACTGACAAAGGGTTCTATTCAGTTCACCCAGGAATACAACTGGAATTATACTGAAGGTATCCAGCTATTGTAAAGTCATGGAATAAATTAGGTTGGAAGTCATCTGGTCAAAACTTGTACTCAGAGCTTCAAAATTAGATCAGATTGCTCTGGGCTTTGTTCAGTCATGTTTTGAAAATCTGCAAGGATGGAGATTGCACAGCCTCTCTGGGCAATCATGCCAGTGGTTAACCACTGATTGTGAATGTTTTTTCCTTGTATTCAGTCAGGATTTCCCTTGCTGTAGATTGTGACTATTGCCTTCTGTCCTTTTGCTGTGAACATCTGAGAAGAGTTCAGTTCTGTCTTCTCTGCAACCCTCCTTTAAGCAGCTGGACACAGCAATGAGTAGATGCTCCTCACGCTGAGAGAACCCAGATGTCTTGACCTCTTCTCCTGTCTCAAGGAATCCATTTCCCTCAGCCTGCTGGCTATGCTTTGGCTAATACAGCCTAGGGCACAGTAGCCTCACTGGCACAGGAGCCCACTGAGGAGTTCTGTCCCGTTTGGTGTCCACCAGGACCCCTACCTACGTCCTTTGTTGCAAAGCTTCTTCCCAGCACTCAGTCACTCCCCAGCCAGCAGTGGTGCATGGGGTTGGTCCATCCCAGGTTCAGGACCTCACATTCCTTTTTGTTGAGCTTTCTAAGGTTTCCATAGGCTGCTTTCCCCAGCTTGTCATGTCTGGATAGCAGTCAAACCTCCAGCACACTCAGTGCTCCCCTCAGTTGGCATTATCCACAGAGGTGCCTGCCAGGCCGTCACCCGGGGCAGTGGTGAAGGTGTCTGACACCATCCATCCCAGTACCACAGCTGAGAGACACCACTCAGCACTGACCACCAGCCAGACTCCAGCTCATTAACCACTCACCTCCAACCCAGACAGATTTTCAGCCACCTTTGTATTCCACATCTCCCAAGTTTAGCTACAGCACCTCTCTCAACATTAGTGTTGCTCTGTGGTTGAGGAAGCATCGCAAAAATTCGAGTGCGGAGATCAGAGGCAGGAGAGCTGGGCTGTTTCCCAGTCTCTGCTGTGTGACCTTCAGTAAGTGGCCCAAGCCACAGAGACCAGATGCCAAATGTTGTTTAAATAACTCAGCCTATACCAAAGATTGTAGATGCAGCTGCATCTGGGGCAAAACTCTTCTTGTGGGACAGCTGAACTAACATCACTGCCAGCAACAGGAGCTCATGCCCAGAATTAATAAATAAATTTAAATCAAAATAAAATTTTAAAAAATACTTCTGTAAAGATATTCCTCTCTGCCATCTAAATCTTAGCATAATGTTTTAGGCTCAAGCTTAAGTCCTCCTCTCTACAAAATGGTGACAAAATAACCTAAACTCATATGCTGCAAGAGTGCCAGTGGTGCCACTTCAGTGTTGTATGTGAATTAAGAATAAAATATGCAATCAGCTGTAAAACTTTGAGTGCCACAAAAATCCCCCTGCAAGGTGATTTCAGATGAGGAGCAAGCCATGGCAGTGACTGGATGATCTCTGAAGGCTGCAGCATGCACGTATATTCACATATACCTGCTGTATATTGAGTACCAAATAATATTGGATCAGCAGAAATTCACGTCCAGTGCCAAGATGCACAAAACTTGAATAACTTTAGACAGCTCCATGGGATGTCACAAGGGCTACACAGGAGCCAAACTGATTAGAGCAGAGGTAGGATCAGAAATCATCTGCAGAAAGAGAGGCAAAAGCCTCCCAGCCACTCCATTGCCAAAAAGGGCCTTTTCCTCACCACGTAAAGGCTCTGGAACATCATTGCCATCATTTCACATTAGGATTCAGGGAGGGGGCCAGGCATGTTTGTGCATGGCTTGCTATCATGCCTCCTTCTTTGCATGTGTTTTCCTCACACACTGGTGACACAGCGGAACACCCCGAACAGGGACAGCACATAGTACCTGTGACTAGGCAACAGCCCTTCTCTAAGCCTCCCTCCACCTTACCGGCCTGCTTTCCTGACACCAGGAACTCTGAGTTCAGCCTGAAACTCCATGTACATGTGTTGAATGGAGATGCAAAGTATGTTGTATGGATACAACATAGATACAGCTCTGTATCTGTGGGGGTTCTGGTGGATAAAAAGCTGGACATGATGCAAGAGTGCCTTTGCAGCCCAGAAAGCAAATCATGTCCTGGGCTGCATCCAAAGCACTATGGGCTCCAGGTCAAGGGAGGGGATTCTGCCCCATGATTCTGCTCTCATGAGACCTCACCTGCAGTGCTGCATCCAGCTCTGGGGTCCCCAGCACAAGAAGAATGTGGAGGTGTTAGAGAGGGTCCAGAGGGGGCCACAAAGGTGATGAGAGAGCTAGAGCACCTCTCCTATGAAGACAGGCTGAGAGACCAGGAGCAAAGAAGGCTCTGGGGAGGCCTCTAAGCAGGAAGGTCTCCAAACAGAAAGAGACCTCCTAGTAGCCTTCCAGTACTTAAAGGGGAAACTTAGCTACTTAAACTATTTATCAAACAGAGGGAAAGCAACTTTTTACACTGGCAGATAGTGATGGGGCAAGACAGAATGTTTTTTAAACTAAAAGAGGAGAGATTTAGATTACATATTAGGAAGAAATTCTTTACTGTGAGGGTGGTGAGGCACTGCAACAGGTTGCCCAGAGAAGCTATGGATGCTCCAACCCTGGAGGTGTTCAAGACTGGATGAGGCTTTGAGCAACCTGGTCTAGTGTAAGGTGTCCTGGCCCAAGGCAGGGACTCGGAACAGGATGATCTTTAAGGTCTCTTCCAACTCAAACCTGTGATTCTGTGACACTCAGCGCTGTTTGTCCCTGCCTGCTGACACACCTATCCCGAGCAGGGATGCTGTCTGCCCCGAACAGGCAAGGAAGAGAAGGCCCAAGGAGCCCCAAGGATCATTGTGCAGCCCCTGGGAGGTTAGAAAAGGGGGACACACTGCTCTGACAGCGGTACCGGCGGCAGGATCCAGCTCCCTGCCCTTGCCAAGGAAATTTCCTGGGCAAAAATCCCGGCACAACATCCATCAGTGTGCCCTGAGCCAGAAACTGATCGCGGCGGGCTGCGGTGCCCCGATCCCGGTGCGCTGTCCCGGAGCGTTGCTGAGGGACCATCCCACCGCTGCCGCCGGCACGGACCGCGCTCATCCATGCGGAGGGAAAGGGAGACACCTAACGGGAGCCGGCGCTAAAAGCGGCGGGGCCAGAGGGGTTTGGGGGTTTGGGAGCGGCCGGGCAACTACCGCTCTGAACACTGCTTTTGGAAAGACATACAGCCGGGTAGGCTGCTGTTCCACCCCTACACCAAAACAATATTATGTCTTGCAGGTGACACCAGCATGATGCACTAGATCAGCCTGGATACCTGAGGAGAATCGGCATCAAAATTATTTTCCTCAAGAGAACAAAAGGACACTGCATCTTGCTCTCCCCTTCACTGTGGGCCATGAGCGCCAGGTCCTACTGAGAGGTGGGGAAGTCTGACAGGTCCCACAGAACACAAAGATTCAGTTCCTGTAGTGCAGCACTAATTTAATTGACCAGTTTCTGACGATAGAAAGAGCACATAAGGTACCACGGACGTGAGGCAGTGACCTCATAGATCATCTTCCCAAACAGACCTCCACTCACAGGGAGTCTGAGCCTGGTGAGTTATAGATACTCTCGAGTTACCCAGCAAACATTCCCTACTAATCCCTTGCAAGGGTCCCTGGCAGCAAGTACTGTTCCCATTTTACAGGTTTTACATCCCCAAGGGGATGAGGGGGGCTGCAGCTCATCAGACTGATGGAAACAGCATTCACCCCCTGACAGCAACATGACAAGAAGAATTAGCCGGTGAGGCCAGGCAGTAGATCACCTCCACAGCCACACAGGCAAGCGTGGAGAACTCACAGAGAAGAGAGCAGCCGTGCAAGCCACCGAGTGAAATCGGGAAGAAACCTCACAGATCACTGTTAATGACAGCTGCTCAGCAAGGAACAAAGTGGTTCACACTGGTCATGGGCCAAAGCTCATGGTTGTCCGCACTGGCCATCATCTTAGACAGATGTACAGCATTAGTTTGCCAGGGATTTCAAGCTTTTGTAGTCCTAATCCACGTTGCGGTAACCCGAGATAGGAAATAAAAGCGACTTCTTGCCAGCATTCCTGGATGCGCTTCAGGGTAAAAGCTGTCTGCTCCTCTCTGGCCAAGCTGTGCCTATAACTGTGTGACTCTGGGGAAGCACATGAGTGTTTTTGTGGTGAAAATGTGACTCAGCAAGTTCTGTGCTCAGCTGGATCCTGGAGGCAGCCGTGGGTGTCTGAGATGGAGGTGAAATACCACCAACAGGCTGATGACAGCTCCGTGGGAGATGGCTGCCCACTGGTGCAGGTATCTGTGGGGAGCAGGATGGGAGATGCCACAGTGCATGGCAGAGAGAGCAGAAATGCTGTAGAAAGAGATGGAGATTAATATTACAGGTATTAGGGGTAGTCAGGGAAAAGAGTAAGAGAAAGAAAGGAGAACAGGGCTCCTCTACAGGAGAACAGGAGAGGGGAAGGACAAACTAACATATGTCCCCTTAAGAGGAGACAGGAAATTATGCTGATGATAGGTCAATACCTGTTGTGGAACTGACTGCAATAAGCATATCAACAAAATATCTAATTCTTTAATACAGTCAAGCTTTTTTCTTGATTCCTGCCAGTGAAAGGCATGTCACCTTTAGCACAGGACACCGGAGGTAGCAGCAAGGGGAGACACAGGTCTGAGCTTGGCATGCCCAGGGTCTGAGAAAGGTTTACTTGTGTTTAAATCTTGCTGAAATAAATGAGATAAGCAAGGGTTTAACTACTGCACTCAATAGAGATGTTTTCTTGAATCAGGCCCTTCATCAAGAAATGTTAGTTAGATGTATTTCCTTCTGAAGACATCTGCCTGTGAGGACAATTTCATAATCTCTGAGATGCTCAAATACATTAGTAACAAGGCTCCACAGTCACCTGGGCAGGCAGAGTGCAGAACCTCTCAGATCCCAGTTCTGCTACTGCAGATCATGACAAATAGTGTTTTGTTTTGGTTTGTTTTTTTAAATAACCTCCTAAATAGCTACTTCAGTCCTGCTAAATGCAGGACTGCTCCTCATGAGAAAGATGACAGTCCAGTCTTGGGATTCCAACTCCTTCATACCAGGACTTAACAGACAGCTCTGAAGACCACCACTGTGCTGGTGTCACAGGCACTACAGAAACATGCAGTGCATGATCCACCTCCACCTGCACAGAAAAAAAGTCGTGTGCCTTCAGCGGAAAATAAACCCATGCAGTCAAATACCAGTGAGGTGGCGGAAAAGTCAGACAAGTTGAATAGATGGATCAGATTGCAGCATGCCCCAAAGCTCACTCTATGCAGGGTCTGCTGGAGGGAAGATGGGAGCAGCGTCACTCCTCCAGGGAGGGTGCCAAGCTACCAATCTCTTGATGATTAATCCTGGGGAGCAGGAGGCAGTGGAGAACACCCTGCCAATTGTAAATGTGGTGATAGGGCACTGGGGGCATATATATGCATCATTAGTCATCTGCAAGAATTTTGTTTTTGTAACCTCTGCATTTTTATCTGTCACTTCGAGCAATAAATATGCACTCCTGCCAGTGATTTGACATTACACTTGCTTTGGATGGTTGCCTTTCCCAAATATTAATAGTAACTCATTGTGGACACAGCATTGGTATTTAGTTAGATCAGACCAGCTTCTTTTAAAAAACAACTTTTCGTATAAAGGGAACAGATGTTTTTAATTTACACAAAGAACAAAAACAAAGTTCTATTGTTCAGTTATAGTGAACACAAACATTACAGACACAGAGAAATTAACACCAATTGCATGTTTAAAAAAAAAAATTAAAAGCCCATCAAGGTACAGGTCTGCTTGTTTGTGCTTTTTCCACCACTTTAGCGATTTAATGGCATGCAATGATAGCAACTTTGCTTTTTGGGATTCATATGCATTTGAGTGTGGCATGTTTTAAAGATAAAAGTGGCATAAACACAAGGACAATTTCTAAACACACATTATATAGACAATAATAATAATAATTATAATATTTTTATAATAACAGATGAGGAATGTAAACTCTCACAGTCCAGAGCATAAGCGAACTACTTGCTCACGGAGATAGGAAGAAATTGCCTCTTTGAGCTGATTTTTCTATAGTTGTTCCTTACAGGTATATTTTCTCCTGCACCATCTGCACAGAGCAGTAAGGCCTCAACCCTCTGAAACATGATATGTGCATATGAAGACAGACAGACCAGTGGCATCAGTGAGGTTATCTTGTGCCATGGTATGAAGTTCAGCCGGAACTATCTTTATATGGTATTTTACCCTGGCAATTCAAGAGCCTTTTGAATGCATTTACAAGCTCCTGGTGCATGTGGGTGGGAGCAGAGCTCAGGCTCACAGCTGTGCCAAGGTGACCAAGCTCGTTCCAGAACAACAGTGCTACCCTGCACGTGGAGGCCACTTGCACCTCTCTGTCTCACAGACATCCTGAGAAAACACTTCTCAGAGATAAATCTTAACACCATTCCCATTTCTCACCTTCTGAACCCACAACCTGCTTATCTAATTCTCATCTTACTCCAAGGCATATGTCTTCCTGTGGGGAAGCATCTCTTCTATCAACTCCTTGAAGACTTTCTAGAGGGTGTGTCTAGTTGAAGGCCTTAACTCACCTTGGGCAGCTACTTCTGGGTTTAGACATAACAATATTTCTATCTTATTTCAGGTTTGCCAGTCCTTCAGTTGCAAGAGGATGAGGAGGGCACAGATACCTTATACTGGCTTTTCCCAACCCATAAGTATAAGCAAAGATTCTATATAAGCAAAGACTGTTGCTCAGAGAAGTTGTGGATGCCCCATCCCTGGAATTGTTCAAGGCCAAGTTGGATGAAGCCCTGAGCAACTTGATCCAGGGAAAGGTGTCCCTGCCCATGGCAGGGGGTTTGGAACAAGATGATCTTTAAGGTTACTTCCAACCCAAACCATTCTGTGATTTTATGATTCTATGAATCTGCTTTTGATACATTAAAACAAGACTTTGCCCCATTCTCTCTCCCATTGCTCACTAATTATTTTTTTGTCCAATAATGGGCACCATATTACTCTATCCCACACTCAGACTAAGTATCAAACTATGAGGTTTAATTCAGATCAACACACAGGACCCAGAGAAAAAAAAACCCACCAAAAATATCTTTACCCTTTAACCAGCTGTAGAAATAAAGTTATCATTAAAAGACCTGGGGCAGAAAAATTCAAAAATCTTTTTCTTTAGTATTCAGGTAACCTGGGGATTTCAGTGCCACAGAACAACAGACACAAACACCATGACTCAAAGGGCTGGAGCATTTTTCCACTACTGAAAGCAAGCCTCACTGGGAGAGCTGCTGCTCCAAGCGGCCGGTTTTAAACCTTCAATCACATTATATAATACAAAGCCCAGATCCAGACCCATGCAGGAAAAAAAGAGAAACCAAACATTACATTCAAATGGTACCTTTCAGTTCAAAAGAACCCAAGCCATGAATCATCTTATCCACCACAGAATGCCATCACCTCGAAGCTGAAATGCAGCAGCTGTTTATTACCCTGCAAGAACATTAAGATGGGCGCTCTTTTGCAGCCAAAACAGCAAGGAAAACCAAGTAGACAAATATAATAACCTGGAACACACAGGCTTATCCTCCCTACCTTTATAATGAGTACCAGAGGAACTTTACGGACCACAAGCAGCTGATGCTTCCAGACGCCCAGTGCTAACAATGCTTTCCACAGTACTTAAGCGATCCTTGGAAGCCAAAAGCGTTTGACCTGGACATGCTTTGCTTTGCTTGGTTGACAGCGAGGCCAAGAACTGGCTATCGCACACTGACCACAATTTCTATGTCACATCCAAAGTCACTTCTGTCACATTTAGCACCACAATTAATGCCAGAAACACAGTAATCACGATGGTCTGAGTTGTCCAAAGATGCAGAAATCTGTCTCACTGCTTGTGGCAGCTAATTGCAGCTGTGTACCTGCCCTGACAGTTGATTGCTAATTAATAAATTGCGATCACGCTGTCTCAAACATGGCTCCCTCAGACCTTGACTCACAGTATCTCGGGGAGATGCTACATGTCTCTTGGAAGTGGCTTATCAAAATTGGAACTGTTTGCTATCCAAATATACTGAAGTTTTCACTCAAAATTCAAAATCTCATTGTCACACCACACTCATCACTGTGGTATCTGAGTACGGCCATTTCCAGCAGAATTCCAGCCCCAGCTGGATTCAATGAAGAGTCACTCGGACGCAGAGTTAATGCAGACCAGGATCATGCAGCAAGTCCTGCGTGGGCTCATGAGAAGTTGTTGCAGAAGCTAGACTTCAGTTCTGACTGAATGAGAAAGGGTCTTGTGGCCAAAGGACATTAATTAGGAGATTGCTAAAGCCACGGGGCTCCGCTCCAGAGCACTCACGCAAGATGTGTGCCACTGTTCCCTGCTGTGCAAAGTGAGTGAGTCTGGCAGGGCAGTGGTAGGGGTTCTGCTGTTAGTGCACAGGTCCTCTGAGAGAGGAAGAGATCACACTGATTGCACTGTGTCCTGGGAGGGGATGTGCCCCCAGGCTTTTGTTTATCCCACAGTGTGCAAAGCGTGCTGCAAAAACAATCTCAGTTCTACAGCACAGCTCTGCTCACGCCTGTGAACCAAAGTAAGGTAAGAACGTTTGGGCAATGGCCCAAAATAGAGACAAAAAGGAAATTGAGCCCTGGGTCGAAATGGCTAAAATGTCAACCCAAGTCTCCTGTACTCCTCGCCCCATCATGTCTCATCCATGCCACACAAGCTGTATTTTTAGATCACCAAACCTCTCAGCCTTGCTTTCCTGAGTCGCTTGCAGTCCCAGAGAAACAACTCCCATTAGGAGCAAAGACTTTCCCAGGCAATATGCTTGGCCATTTACAGACCTGCACATGGTCTGACTGATAGAGAGATATCACAGCACTTCTGAAAACAAGATGTTTTCAACAAAACACTCTCTGATAATCAAATAAATCAAAGGGCAACCTAACTGGATCCACAAAAGCAAAACGTGCAGCTGCCAAAGTACTGCTGTTATCTCTGGCATGGCTGGGTCACTGGGACATTTCGCAGAAACAAAAATGTATTTCCTGTGTAGACCCAATTAAAATACCTCTGGGGAAATTTTTCATGTGTTCTAAAGACCTGAAGCCAGAGCTACCCAACTGGCCTGTAAGGAATGAGGATACTTCCCAGGGGTTGATGGAAAGCACCAAGCACCCTCTGCTATACTCATTACAATTAGGCTCAGCAGCAGCCTCTGACCTTGCAAATATCTGACGGGAGGGTGCTGTGCCCTCCCAGAGAGAGGGAGCTGCCTCCTGCTGCCGGGAGCCAGCTCTGATAACGTTGGAGAGCACTGCAGGATTCTGCCCAGGTGTCCTTCCACAACAGAAGCCACTGGCGTCTCCTGGTCCACACACAAGGTTTGGAGAAGAGAGCACAATCTGTAAAAGGCAACCTGTACCCCTCCTCCTGGGTCTGACCAAGTTCCATCTGCACATCTGGGTCCACTTTACTTCACAGGGAGGAGGACTTTGCTGCCCATGCACAGTTCTCTGGGGACGGATGGAGGCTGTGGGTCACTTGCTATGCAGGTAAAAAGACTTTGGTTTCCACCTCCTTAATTTTCCATTTTGATCTTTTATGTTTTCTCTCTGTTCTCCGTGTTATTAGTTCATGTGCTTATACTGCAGGATCTGGCTGTTTTTCTTGCTGTTCTGGCTGGGACAAGGGAGGCGGATGGCTCCCCCAGGTTGGTGAAACATGATAAAAGCAGAGTGGGGAGAGAGGCAAGGATGACAACTCGGTTATTTTGCTCGTAACATGATGTGCCTCTTCTCTGCCCTCCAGTCCCACTGACTCATCAGCTCTATATGTGCTCCCACCAGGTTTTGTAGAGAGCAGTTGCCGCTCCAGAATTTTTTGGATGAAACTGAATAAACTCTTGCTCCAGGGAAAGTTCTTCCAGCTGGAAATCTATGGTAAGTTACAAGTGGCAGCCCTGAATAACATGAAGGCTGGGGAATCACCTAAGTGATCACGGAGTCTGCGATCAGGATGCTGCTGCCATCTGGTAACTCACCCCGAGAGATAATTGGTAACTCACCCCAAGGAACCTGCAGCACATCCTCGTCACCCTGCGCCAGCCTCTCCCACCTCAGTTTGGCTACTACCCTACAGAGGAGTAAAGCTGGTGACTACAGCCACAGTCCCCTCTGCCCCGTGCAACTACAGTGCTGAGAGGAGAAAGGATGGTCTGAGGAGGAAGGACTGACATTCGGCTTTCATTCTTTCCTCTGCTGAGCCCTTACACATGTCTAGGAAGGAAAACAAAGGTGACACTGCAGATTGGATATGTCCTGAACAGCATAATGACAGCAGCAGTGTAGGCAGGGTAATATCCAGAAAACACACTCTCAATGAGTGCTGAGTGAGTGCTGCAGCAATTAAAGGACTTTGGAGGGTTTTTTTATTTCCTTTTTATTTAACACCACAATGGCATTTAAATACCACAGTTCAGATTGGAAAAAGGGGTTCCATTTTCTGAGGAAAACAAAAATCTTCGGAACCAAAATGAAAACCAGAAAATGTTCACATCAGATTGTAAAAAGTATGTCATTTCACCCCCAAACTAATTAATTTCTCTTGAGATCAGTGCACTTTTTTTCTGGGTTATGGTTTTTTTCATTTGATTTGGAGGCAGAACTGAAAAAATCAAGTACGGAAAGGGTGTGGGCAGAAGGGATAGCATTTATGAGAGTAACTGATACTGCTGGAAAAAACAGACCAGCCTTTAGGCACAAAATGCTGTTTGTTTCTTCCAGCTCTATCAGTTGGTCTCATAAAAGCTATTCCTTCTTCTTCCAAAATTATTCCCACTTATCTCCCGAGTCTATCCCAGCTGCAGGCGTACGTCTACTGAAACAGCAGTTCTAGAACTGTCCGACATACAGACATGACAGACAAATCTAGAAATTGCAGTGGCAGCTAGTTAAACCCCATCTATTTGTACAGATTCTTGTGTCTAACGCAACACTAAAATAGTTCCTTAATCAGAGGGCAGATAATTAACAAAACATGGTGTTATTAACTCTACCATCATCAAGAGCTGAGCACAGCCAGCCCCTGTCATATCTCTTACTTGGCTCCCCCACAGGCTTCACAGCCTGCAGAGAGGAGCAGCAAACCTGATCAATATGTAGAAGTGCCCACCCAAAACAGGTCTGTGACCACATCCTTTGAGCAGAGTGAGCAGCAGGTTATCACAACTTGATGATTTTTAGAAATGGATGGGCTTAATAGCCCATAACTCTTTTCTAGACAACAAAATCAGGGTGCTTCAGAGAAACTCTCCATAATAGCACTTCAAAGTGGCAATGGCACAAGCTTCTGGATGCAACAAAACAGGCATTGAAGTGCACATTGTGTGTGTGAGCTTGAGTCATGCCAGACTGTCTCATGCACTCCTACACATGCCAGCACAGTGTCACTAGCTCCTTAACAGCACGTCACTGGAGAGCACCCAGCCCACATGTAGAAGAGCTGCGTGAAAGGGCCTCAGCAACACTCTGTCCCAGGACTTGCCTTGAGCTTTACATCCCACATATCTTTCTCTTTTTCTGTAGATCCTTATTCTGGCCCTGTTCTGCTGGATGAGAACCTAGCATCTCGCTGTGGCTATGTCCTGTCAGAAGACGTGTGGGGCAATCCCGTCTTCCGCGCGTCAGTGTTTGGCTGTCATGTGGCCAATGAGGTAAGGCCCGGACACAGGCTTGGAAACAGCTCAGGCAGTACATCTTCTCCAAAAATACAAGATTGAGATAGTATATGGCATTCTAATGGCACGTTTTGAGAATACTGAACTCAAGGAACTAGTGTTGGTAGTGTAGTGTAGAAATGAATAGGCAATGGCTCTCTGCTGTGAGGTTTGTTCAGTGTGACTGACATGGGATTTCCTCTCTCCATGGAATGACACTTATCCTAATGCTGCTGAGTAGCTGCCAGTTCTCAAGCATATCCTTGTAGCTGCTGATTTGCCAGAGAGTTTCTTGAAAGCCTTTCTGGAAAGAAGTAGGCATCTGCTTGAAAAAGCAATGTTTGTAGTGTGATTCTGGCAGATCATTTCCTGGCTTAATTTGTATGGTAATATGCCTGTTAACACATGCCTAGGAATGTAGATCACACATGTCTATTAGACCCAGATTTGCCTCACGTAACTTTAGCCATCTAAAAGATAATGTCTAGTCTAAACCAGCTGTTTACTCTTCCACAATAGTCAATGGAGAGAAGCAGGCATCTCCGGAAAGTGATTCACCCCTTCCAAAAATACGTGTAAAAGTGTAGCCTGGATTTCCAATTTCTAAATTTTAGTTGAGATGAAATGTACCCAAAACCAGAACAAATCAGAGCAGAAACTTCATTGCTTGTCCATGTTTAGTCTGGTTGGTCCTGGAAGCCCCACAGAAAAAATATGGTAAAACTTTATAGGCAGAGGTTAGCTAACAAGAACAGGGTTGTGCAGTGTGCTGTGCAATGACTTGGATTTCCAGGCTGGAAATTTCTCTGTAAAGGTTTTGCCTTTTTCTGTAGAAAAATGCACATATATGTCAGATAGAAGGACAGTCCGTGGCTTTGTGTGTGGCTCCTGGGGAGCTGAAGAATCAAAAGGATTTTTTACTGGAGTTAGTCTAGTGTTAAACACTAAACAGCATTTGTAGGATGGATCTGAACTACTTACATAAAAACAAAAGTTCCAGTGCTTTCTCTCCATGTGGAGACACACAGAGTCACAAATGGGAGAAACGTGAACCTCACAGTAAGGTAGGTCAGATCTTCTCTTGAGCAGCCGCTCCTTTATAGTGTGGCAAGAATAGTGCCGAGATGGGGTCTGAGGCAAAGGCTGTGAGTGCTGAGGCAATGTCCCTGACTCCAAAAGACCCTGCACACAAACTGTTTCAGACAGAGCAGTATGTTGGAGGACCTGTCACTGCAGCTCTCAACCTGCTCTCATCATTACAAAACACTGTCAGACACAGGACACTGGGCTGGATGGTCCCATGCAGCCACTCCTGGAACCTTCCACATCATCTGCTGAATGGCCTGTTTTTCTTTCCAGGCAGATGAGCTGTTTTCACTGACTGTGAACGTCAAGGTCTCCTCATTCTCAAGCATGAGGGCGGCTGTCACCTATACCTACCCTATGTACTGCTCCTACTCTTCCTGGGCTTCGAGAGAAATTGTGTGTGAAGAAAACTACATGGAGGTAAAAACTTTCCCCACTGAAGGCGAGGCTACATCCAAGCTCCCTGCCAGGCACAACAACCTCCCCAAATTCTTTTCAGAATTTGATTGTTCCCCATGTACCAGGCATAAAAGCAACCTTCTGATACGTAGCAGTGTGTAACTGTAGATCTGATTAGTAACACATTTACATGCCATAGATATTTTGGATGCAGTGAAACTCAGTTAACTGTACAGATGAAGGAAGGCAAGCCTCTGCAAGCAAATAAACAGAGAGGCTTAAGGCCAAGCTCTTAAGCTCATGAGAGCACCCTTTTGTCATAAAGTGCTGCAGCATCTGTGAGAATGTCATGCTCATATCTGACATAATAAAACCTAGAGTTTGCAGATCTGCATCTCTGCTGCATCACACAACTCACAGGACACAACTGTGAGACAAGACCTGCATCCTGCCAGGTGGTACAACTGGGCTGCCCAGCCTGCTGCCATCACCTACACACCAGTGTAGAAAGGAGGCAGTGAACAAACCAAACATCATTGCTTTCTGTGCACGCCTACAACAGGCAGGACAAAGAAAGCATACTTCTCCTGTTAGAACTCGAGGCTGTGCAGTCACGTCTAGGTGCTGCAGCACACTTAAACCATGGTACAGATGTCTGAAGCAAACACTGACTCCACGCTCAGTGTCCTCTGACTCTGTCCTCTGTCCTTGTCTCACTCTGCAGCACGTGTAGGCAAGACTTACACCACAGCACTTACCTCAGGTACTTAGGGATCCTGCATTTTCAGGTGTTCAGCCTGCATGGGAAGAGGGAACCAGTCCTGTTAATGCCGATAACCTGCTTTTCTATATCTCCAGTGGAGAGACTAAGATGTCCCTGAAAGTCTCCGGAGTGGAATCTAGTTTACAGCTTACCAGATACGAAGCAGGACTTTAGGTTTACCTGGTTATACACGAAGTATTCCCACCACTATAAATGCCATGGTTTTAACTTTCATTTTAAGGCCACATAAATTACTGCCATCAAGAACCTCCATGGAAACACTTTAATTACCTCCAGGGAATGCAAATTGCTAAATCCTGATAGACACTGCTCCCCATGTCTGTAATAATACTGAAGATCTGTTTGCTCCCATTGCTCCCAAAGAATCTTCTGTGTCCCCAGGTGTCAGTGAAGACTGATGTCCCAGCTGTTTCAAATGACTACACCGTAGCCTGGATGTCAGCACTGCCAGAGGTATGAAGGGGAGTCTTTCCTAACAGTTCCTAGCCTGCCTCTTCTCTCTACTCTTATGAGTCATTCTTGGGGCATAGCTCCATCTCTGAAAAAAAAAGGAGATGACAAATTTGCCATCAAGTACTGAAAACCTCTCAAGTATTTTTAGACCTCTAGACTGCAAAAAGACATTTAGGTGGGAGAACAGAGTCATATGCTTGTTCCATTAGTGGAAACTGAGTTCAAGACAAACAAAGGTAGGTGGTTCTTCACACAATGGGTAGTGAAACTGTCAAACTCATCACCAAAAGATGTTGTGGCTGCTAAAAGCTTACTTGATCCCAAGGAGAGTCTGGAAAAGTTGACTGAAGAGAATAAGTCCAATAAGACATACAAAGTACAAAGAAGCTACAGATAGCTCAGAAGTCACTGAGATGAAAAATATTTGAGCCTGGAAAGAATGAGTGGGAAATAGTGACTGGAGCATCTCTCTTATGAGGAAAAGCTGAGGGAGTTGGGCCTGTTTAGTCTGGGGAAAACTAGGAGAGGATCTTACCAATGTACACAAGTGTCTGAAGGAAGGGTGTCAAGAGGATGGAGCCAGGCTCTCCTTAGTGGTGCCCAGAAGTAGGACAAGAGACAGCAGACAGAAACTGATCCCCTGGAAGTTCCACCTCAGCATAAGGAAGAATGGAACAGATTGACCAGAGAAGGTATGGAGTCTCCTCTGGAGATATTCAAAAGCTGCTTGGACACAATCCTGAGTAACGTGCTCATGGGGACCTGCTCAGTCAGGGAGGTTGGACTAGATGACCTCCACTGGTTCCTTCCAACTTTAACCATTCTGTGATTCTGTGAAATATATATGCTTGTCCCATTTTCTTCATGTCTTACTTGCTCCTTATGCCTATTTTCCTTTTGACTGTGCTCCCACACGACCATCATTTCAGGGGACTCCATTCTAGGCCAGTACAGGCATTGCTCTCATCTTCGACGCAGTATGGCTACACACTATAAAAGGTAGTCTGTCATTTGGCCTCTCGGCTGCTCCAGCAATCAACAGACATGGAGGCAATCAGTTTCTTAACAGCACAGGCATTTTGTCCACAGTGGATTTGTTCAAGGCCACGCGTCAACACTTCTTCCAGGGCTGCTAGAAGACTATCTCTAAAGATGCCTTAAAGAGCTCTAGAATTCCTTATCTTTACACACACATATATATATCTATATATCTATCTCAAGGGTATTTCTTGCCTGAGATGAACTAGTAGCGTCCAGTATCATTGCAGTTACTCCCACTTCTAACAGGAAAATAGGTGCTACAATATCATAACTTTTTAAGAGACTTTGGTAGACCTAGAACTGATGTAGCTCATCTCTCTCTTGCAGACTCAAAATGTTGCATACCAGCAATGGCAACTGATGTTTGTTTCTCCATCAGGGAGAAAGAGAATAACAGTAAGTGATGCAGTAAAACTGGGCTACAGCTTCAATAACACCCTGTCCAGAGTGTACCTGCGAGCGCCCTACCACAGCAACGAGTCTGACGTCAGTGTGGTGAGTTGTTGATCCCAGCCAGACACAAAGCTCTGCTGTTCCCACTGCTTCTCCAGAACATCAGCTCTCTTTTTCTGCCTGGGCTCAAACAGGTCAGTGGTGTAAATACGAACATAGTCACTTCCACTTCCATGTACAGGCAGCGGTGGCTGCTTTTGCTGATTGACACAACTGTCTCCTGTCCTGTTGGTAAGGATCTCTTCCTTCTTCACCACCACCTAAGGATAAAAATAACCACCTAAGGAGCTAGTAGAAAACACAGTCCTCCCATTCTCACTAAGAGAAGAGGTTTACAAGCTTCCCTCAGAGCACCACAAGCTCAGAGTCTGTGGCTTTAGTCCCGGACAAACACGGTCCCTGCTGTGACACTACATTACTTGTGTTCCCAGTGCAGTGTCCTGCCTTGTCTCTGGTTTCTCAAACCCCCACATCAGATGCAGGGAACTGGAAACAAGTAAAACTGCTATAGAAGAGCCAGGGAGCCTCCCCTGGACTAATCCCACAGCCTTGGCTCTCCTCTTTCATACAACTCTATGCTAGGCATGCAGCTCTGCATCCTTGGGACTCACTTAGTTCTTTTCTCTGGAGAGGCAGGACTAGCCTGGCTTTTTGCAGAGAAGTGGTGGCTGCACCTGGCTCTCACAGAAGAGTATTAATGTGAACAAGTGATGAGGAAGCACGAGGTTTTAAGTTGTCGTGACCTTGAAGTCAGTATTTCAAGAAGGTCCAAACAGGTTGCTCTGTGCCCTATTCCTTTTGCCAGTAAGCCCTAGGACCAGAAGGACAACAGAGCAGGTAGC
The DNA here is from genome assembly GCA_013397725.1 of Rhagologus leucostigma. Lineage (NCBI taxonomy): Eukaryota > Metazoa > Chordata > Aves > Passeriformes > Rhagologus > Rhagologus leucostigma. Next base: position 933,326 of record VZTD01004190.1, on the reverse strand, counting down.
TGGGAGCATGGCTGTCAGTTCTTCTGAATAAATTAATGATTCACCTGAAACTGGTGGTTCAGGTCTGTTTCGAGTGCCAGGGTCTCTGTGATAAAATAGCCATCATTTGGCTAATATCCTACAATGTGTTGCATCAGTGAAAGCTGTAGAAATATCCTGGTGAAAGGGAATCAGGGAAAGGCAGAGACGTGACTGACAGGTAACTCCAATTGCCCTTCCTCTGGGACTGTCTATCTAACCCCACAGATGGCATCAGCTTCACCGATACCACGCTAACATGGATCGTGCCGAGAGTTATCCCCACACTAGTGGTTCAGGAATCCACCTTTCTGTCTAAAAGCATTGTAATGGGAGTGGATGATCAAGTCATAGTAAACCCAGAGGAGAGGAACTACTCACTGGAGCACAATGAGACACTCATCAGAATAACCATCCCTATTGGAGCAGAAGGAGGCAAGCTAGAGGTTAGTACAAACCTCTCACACAAAAATACATTTGAGGGCTTATACTACGGATGTTTCCAAATCATGCTAATTCCAAATACTGATTGATTGCTGCTTAAAATTTGTAGATACAATAAATATTTGAAGAACTAGATGCTACTTCCCTGTGTTTTGAAAGCACCTACTCAGAAACTAAGAATTTATGATGACAAAACATGATAGAAGCAGGAGACTGCCTTTTGCTAGTAATCTATAAGACATACTAATAAATCAAAGGTAAAAGTATCCTGGAAACTGGAATTCAATTGGCTATGTTGTTAAATAATGAAACAAGTCCTCGTTAATTCTGGTCTGCCTCAAGGAGTGATTTCCCTGCCAGTTTCCAGACATAGAAAGACAGCATGATTTAGCATGGGTCAGGTTCTCTGCATGTGGTTGGGGTGCAGTCACCTGCTTTGAACATAGTTTGTTTCTCATCAATATACAATTTACAGATAGAGAGGTAATGTCAAAAAAAAAGTTCAGTAGAACAGCATAGAATAGTTTGGGCTGAAAGGCACCTTTAAAGATCCTCTACTCCAGACTCCCCTGCCACGGGCAGAAACATCTTTCACTGGATCATTTTGCTCAAAACTCCATCCAGCTTGACCTTGACTATCTAGAAAGGAGTTGGCAATATTTCTTAAAAATTACATTGGTGTGATTTTGACTTATCCCCTTCAGGAGTTCCCATTTTGTGTACCAGACAGAACAAAAGACATGACTGGTAATCCATGGACTAGGAAAAAACCCACAAATGTGGTGACATGCTACACTTATTGAGGACACCCCTAAAAACCTGGTACTTCCTTATTAAGGATCTCAGCAGTATCTGAGCCACACATGGACCAGACAAATGGGCCAAACTACCAAACAAACAAGCTCCCTTAGCAAAATCCATCCCAAGCTATACTAGAATACCATTTTCTCTTTCTAGTGTAAGAATTTTAACCATATTCAGTCATCTCTTTATTAAGCTACTGAGAATTAAGACTTAATCACACTTTTTACCTCCTAGAGCTCCATATCTGGTGGTGTATATGGAGTCATTTACAGTATTAACCTGTTTCTGGAGCACACGTGGACAGATGCAGGTTGGCAAACCACGAAGTACACAGTCATCAAATCCATCACCACACCTTTTATGTCACAAATACCAACTGTTATCAACAGTAAGTCATTCCTTTCACTGATTTTTACCAATCTTTTGCTGTGCTATACATTGCTCCACCTGACCTGTGCCACACATCTACATTCACCAGAATGTTCTCAACTCCCACTTCCAATTCGCTAGGCAAAGTCAAGATTCAAGTATCACATTACAGAACAAAACAAAACCAAACCAACCAAAAAAAACAAACAAAAAAACCCAACCAAACAAAAAAAAACCCAAAACCCAAAAAAAACAACAACAAAAAACCAACAAAACAAACAAACCACCAACAAAAGCCTTTTAGCCTTCACTTATAAGTTGCTGATAAAAATGTAAACATTCCTTTAATGTTAACACCCAGATTTTTCCAGTAAGCACTGGGGCCCTGGAATAAAGATGTTGTGATGTGCAGATATCACACTGGGAAGAAGAACTATCTGAAGACAGCATTCTTTGATGGTATTTTCTCACCCAAACTGCCTGCATTTGACACCTTGGGAGCATACTGAAATGATTGTGCCACCCAGTGCTGCAGTCATGGTTTTTAAATTATATTTTCCAATGCATTAAGGCACTAAACATATTTGGAGCTTTCTGGATAAGTGATATAGAAAGAAAAAGGAGCCTCTTATCATATATTATGATTTTTTTTTTCACATTTTATGTTGCTGAACAAGATTCTAGATTTCTTTATAGTGAAGGCATTGCATATCATAGTGCACCTCTAGAAAGTCACTGAACCCACTTCCTATAAAGTTGTATGTATTTGTTGTTAATCCCCTGCAGCTTGAAGCAATTCTCATGTGCTCAGAGTATTTCAGATTGGACTAGAACACAAACACTCATTAATCAGAGCCATTAAAGAGATGGCTGCTGGCTAAGTTTCCTGGAATTTGAATGGGAGGCCACCCCAACAGTCTTCGTTATTCGATCCACATCAGCAGTAATTTGATGTTCTCTCCCTGCAGATACTGTGCCAGAGGAACGGCTATTTAATGTTGCATTTGGACACTTTCTTCCTGATGTCTCTCTGGTGGCAATAGCAATAGGAAATGTGCCATTTACCCTGAGGGAAGCACAACACCACGGCTTCAGGATTTATGAAACTCTCTTTTCTAATGGAACAAAAGGATTTATCCTGGAAGTCTCTTTTGATGATCCATATGTTCTAAAAGAGGTAGGATACAGCAGGTCACTTCAGCAGCAGAGTGGAGGAGGTGGGGCAATCCCTTTGAAGAACATGGTCCAGCTTTTATTAACCAACAACAATTCCTTGATCATAAAGGTGTCAATGAGTCTGAGCTCATCTGAGTTAAGATCAGAGGCTTTTATGTCCCCAGCTTGCTCTCCACAGATCTCTAGGAGATCAGTATCAAGGGTAATTAGACGGGATGAAATGTTACTTTCTTAAGCGCCTGTCAGCATGGCTAATGTCCAAGTGCACACCCAACAGCAAGAGGTTTGTCAAATCTCTGTTAGATGCTGCCCCTTGAAACAGGAGTATCTAGGAAAAATAAATCAATTATTGCAATGCTGGCAAACACCAGTTTCCAAAATCCAGGTTTGTGCAGAGCCATTTGACTGCTGGCACAGGCCATGACCCATGTAAGCATGTTACGGGCAGGGTCAGGGTACTCTAAATGTAATTTTGTTAAGCTTCAGACCGTTTGTAATCTAAATATTTGTAAAAAGCACATACTCACAGAGGGATTTCAACCTCTCATTCCAGTGGGAGGATGCATAACTGCAAGTCCTCTACCACTCTTTCAATCCAACCACGCAGAGCTGTGATGCTGTTACACGGAACAACATTGTGAACACACAGGATTTGTGCAAATAGTTTTCAGGCTGCAGTCAAACCACAGTCAAATTGCATTAAGGATCAAAGCAAGCAAAAAAAATTCCAAAGTATTTCTTTCAGGTTGAACACCAGGTTTTGCTTTGAGAGCACTTTCAGCGAAGTAAAAGAGGATATTGAGAGGGATCTCTCACAGCATCTCCTCACACCTTCTATTCAACCGATTAGTTACTGTCCTGGGTTCAGCCCACACTCTGAGTAAAGAAGAATAAGGATTTGGACCTGGATCTCCCTTTATGAGCTCTTTCACCACTGGGCTACAGAGGAACCACCACTGTGTTCACTTGTCTTTGTTTTCTGAAAAGGCACAACATTCTCCACATTTATGTTTGGCTGAAAGAGCTGTTGAATCCAGGCCAGATTTCTGAATAGTTTTAGGCCAGCTGAAGCGATGCTTTTGGAGACAGAGCTATTTGCAGGGGAAGGGAGGATGCTGGAATAATTAGTGTTGTTCAGGATATACATGCCTGCCTATTCTGAAAGCTGCTGCAGCCTTACGCTTCTCTCTCTTTCAGTATGTGAATAGAAATGAAACAAAATACACCCTCCTGGTTAACTACACCCTTAGCGTGGGTCCAGAGATGACACTCTATTATCATTCAGCAGAGGTGGAGTGTGTGATTGCTGATATTGGTAAGCTTTCCCCTGACATTAACTGGTTTGCATCAACACCATGGATCAGGCTGTCTCTGAATTCAGTGAGAACATTAGAGTGAGGGTGAGAGCTTTGGGGAAAACCCCACCCCTTGACAGCTCATGGCTGGTAACAGCCAAGTTGCTGCTCCACTGATGGCAGCTCTTCTGCATACTGGCAAGACAGTCTGCCCTCGAGACACTGAGAGCAATAAAACAAGTGTATAAAAGAAGTTGGCTTGCAAACTTAGTGAACAAGATGCCTCAGAACATGAACATACATCTACTGGCAAAACTTTCAGACATTGCTACAATTTTCAGTTTGTCCTCAAACACAATTCTGCCTCTGCATCCAGGGCAGAATTTAACTGACTCTAATAAATTGCTCTGATCTGCAAAGACAGCATTTCTGTAAAGAGAAATCATCCACTAAGAGCTGTACTTAGCAGTTTACTGAAATGGGCAGGAGGTCTGTTTGGTATTTTCTCAAATTCATTAGCTTTTTGCATGCCACAAAGGTGACAGTCTCCTCACTGTCCTATTTTATCTCTGAAGTAGCTCTTGGTTCAGCTCAAAGAAGGCTGATCAAAAAATATATTTACATACATAGCTCAGCTTGCCTTACTGAAACACGGAGCAGTGCTGGAAGCAAGCTGGCAGGCCACTGCTAAAGCAAGAGGACTCCTCATCCCTCCAGATGTGAGCTGCTACACCCACTACACAGCCAAGCCCTGCAGACAATGCCAGCATGCACATAACAGGCTGCTGGGTTTTTTACCTGTGACAGAAATCCCTGCCTGGGCCAAAAATCACCCCTCAAACCTTCCTTCATTGCTAACTCTTCACCCCACCTTCTTCCCACAGAAATACCAGAAGCAGTTGGTGACTGTGATGAAGAAAACCTGTATCTAACCCTGCCCACTTTTGGTTTGCACCAGTTCTGGGACCTGTACCTTGGTAACAAGCTCCTGAACCGGCACCTTGCCCTCACCAATGGGTATCTTGCAGTGACCAACTCCACACACCTGATCTTGCAAATACCTCTGTTTGCTGGGGGAGTCATCTATGAGGTACAGGAGCTGTTTAGCAACGCCTTTTTTAACGCACATAGGACTGTTTGCTCTCACAGAGTCCTACAGTCGCAGTCTGTAGTGCTGCGGTATTGCACATATTGGAAAACCTCCAGAGGGAAGGACTCTAAGCCAGGGAAAGTAGGACAAGAGGCATCGGACATGGACCCTTCTGGTAATGCCATGTATTATGCAATCTGCAGTCCTCACTTGTCTCTAAAAGATATGCACCAAGTCTTCAAAAACAAACTCCTCAGTGTTTTTAGTAAGATGAGGCAAAATGTCCCATCTGCACTGAGCCAGAAACAATATTTCAATATAGCTTCTATGAAAGAAGCTCTTTTAAAGGAACTTTTTTGTAGAAATGTTAAGACATGGGAGGGGAAAACTGATGCTCTAATAAACATTTGAACTATTCTACAATAATCAGCCAAAATTTATCTCCCTGACAGTGACTGATTAATTCATACAAGAAACCTTCTGCCCCCATGTTGCATCAGGCTTGAGTCTTCACACTGACTTAACTCTCGTGACTTGTTAGTATTCAAGTGGCACAAGCTAAGGAGCAGAACTTTGTACACATGGATGATGTACTATAACAGGAGATTTCTTCCATCTCCTCCTTTGCAGGAAGTGTCCTTTCAGAAAATTAAAGCAAGGTTTGATGTTGCCCTAAGGAAAGTGAGAACTATGGAGACCTTACACATGTTCTCTGTTAGCTGCAGTTTTAATTCTTCCGCATTTATAAGTAAGTTATCAACTGATCAATCAATAAAAAGATGTGTGATTCGTTCCTTGAATACTCACTCATAATCAACTCTCTGACTTCCTCAGTTTGTCACCCAGATGGTACCATAATGATATCTGCCCAAATGAAGACGGTTCCTGCCATTGACATGAGTAAAACCAAGCTAAGGGACAGCTCCTGCAAGCCTAGAGAGTATAATGAAGCCCACGCCTTCTTCAAGTTCCATGTCACTAGCTGCGGCACTTCAGTAAGGGTAAGCCCATGGCCAGAGCAGATACACCTGCTGGAAATCTCTGCCTCTCCTGCATTTTCTCTTTTGTTCCCCTGCCCCAGCTCCTGAGAAGAGTCAATTTATAACGAGCTTCCCATATGCACAGTTTGAAGGTGATCACATCATTTATGAGAATGAAATCTCTTACGACAAGGAGACTCTTCCAGGACAGAGCATACCAACAATCACAAGAGATCCAGACTACAGGTAGGAGCTGCTGCTCACTGACACTGCTCACTTTTGTACAGCTGCTAGGAAATAGATGTGAACACAAAAACTGCTGGTTCTTCTATTCTAGACTAACAGTCTTGTGCTACTACCAAGCAAAAGAGACCCTAGTGCTCGGTGCCTTCTCCAGCGACCCAGACACATCCCCTCCCTTTGGCTCTGGGACGATGGTTCCACGTTCAAATACTGCAGGTGTGCAATTCTCTTCCCCCATTTTTAAACCTCTCTGACTCTTTCAGTCCCAAGTTTCCTTGTTAACACATGCACTGCTTTCAGCTAAAGAACCTCACTAACATTTCCTTTTCTGCAGCTTACAGAAGGGTAAGACAAGCTCTGAATGTAGTTTCACGAGTGTCCAAAGGTAAATCTCCTCCTATGGAAATCAGAGAATTTCCAAACATGTTTTAGTTTAAATAAAATTAAACAACAACCAAATCCCCTGACATTTTCTCGAGATGAATCCTTCATGGAATTCTATGAGCCCAGCATGGCAATACTCAAACAACCCGTGGAGCCTGTGTTTCTTGAGGTGGAGCTGAAAGACGAGAGCCCCAGTGTCGAGTTATACCTGGAAAACTGCTGGGTAGCCAGATCTCCAGACTTCAACAGCACCCCAAGATGGAACATCACTGTGGATGGGCAAGTAGTATTAAATGTCCAATGCACTCATCAGCAAAGCCCTAATTTCTGCTTAGATTCTGCTTTCCTCTCAAACAGGTGTGAGATTAATGGCAGTGAGTTTGCTGCAGAGTTCTGCCCGGTACCTGTTAGCCCCAGGGTGAGACACCCTTCTCACTTTAAAAGGCTGGCAGTAAGGACCATGGCACAGCAATTGGAACAGGTAGGATTGAGTAAAAGGCTCATCTCCTACTCATGCACCCTGTCCTGGAAGTCTGGACGATGCTCTTAGACATATGGTTTAATTGGAGATCATCCTGCGAGGACCAGGATGCTGGACTTGATGATCCATATGGGTCCCTTCTAACCTGAGATATTCTCTGACTCTATACTTTGAAAAATAGTTGATTTAAGCACCTCACAGATGTAAACCCTAGCCAGCATTCAACTCAACTACCCTGACTGGTGTGCAGCTTTAATTTAATTCTCTTCTTAAATCTCCTCTGCCACCCAACTGACTTGATTTGGACTGGCTGGAGTAAACAAAAGAATTTGGTGTTTTAATATGATTTTTATATGGTGGTTCTGGCTTTGTGTAGGATCAGATTCATAGCACTTCAGCTCAAAATGTCTAAAGCAGAAGAATCAACTTATATATCTCAATATCCACATGAAGTTCAGCTCTGTTGTCTCCCATCTGTCCTAGCCACTCATCCATCTCCTCGTGTGTCAGCCCAACGGGCAGAGAAGCAGAGGCATGTGGGTTTGGCCTTAAAGTTTGAGATCCTGTTCTCCTCTGAGGACTAAGTACAGCAAAATACCCAGGACAGTCACCTGAGGGTACTTTTCTCCTTGTGCCCCCAGCTCAGTGAACTGCCTGTCCTGACATGTACTGATACCAGCCGTGGTGTGTTCACCCTGCCTGGGCAGCTCAGCTAACTGCATTATTATTTACTCAGCCTTTCATAGACACCTCAACTCTTGAACTTGCTAGAAATGAACATGATGCAATTCTGGCTTGTGCTGCTTCTTAAGTGTGCGGCTGCAGCAGGCACCAGATTGAGTTTCTGTCTAGCTTTGATACACTGCAGCACGCGAGGTTTTAACTTCTCATGTCTCAGCCTCTCAGTTACCAAACTGCCTGAGGGCTTCCTTGACACCAACTTTAAAATTCAAGGCAGGTTCAGCTAGAAGGTGCCACATGGAAGTGTTCAGAGAAGCCTAAGTCTAATCAGATGTAGCTTCTACAAAAGGCAAACAAAAGCCAAAACGATGATCTGCAAAGTGGGATTTGATGTGCACCAAGTGGCACTTTTCTTCTTTTCAGGTGTATGTGCACTGTTTGGTGGCAGCGTGCTCTCCTACCAACACACAGCCTGGCAGCACCTGCAGAGGACAGTGCGGCTCAAGCAGGGAGAGGAAGGGTAGGTGCAGACCAGAAAAAGAACCATTGCAGTGCACCCCTGACCTGATGTTTCTCAGAGATTTAGGAGCTCTGACTTTGGCATCTGAAATGCCTCGAGCATTGACTGGGAACACTGATGTCACCTTTAGTCCATACTTAATACACAAGCACTTAACGTGCAGCATTGTATGTATTCTTTAAAAACTGCACAAACACACTGTGTATCGTTCTCAGGTTTTCCAAGTCACCCTTCTGACAGTCTCCAGGGCTATGTACTTGCTGGACCAGTATGGATTGCTGCTGCAGATCTAAGATGACGCACGTAAACTGAATTTGGTAAGAACATCAGGTCCTGTGTACTTACCCTGAGAGGTCACCATGCTTTGTGACACAAACAATGCAGAGCCTGTCCTTGAGGATCGCAGAAATAAAAGTTCTGGGACAAGAATTAGGGAATGGACATGGTTTGCAGTCCCATGGTCTCAGCTTGAGCGCACAAGAGAGGGAAGAAGGAGAGCTCCCTGCCAAGACAAACACAGGTGCTGTGGCTCTGGAGCAGATGCCAGCAGCAGAGCAGGGCATGTTGGAGCCGGGCCATAGCAGGCAGTTTTGGAGCCAGGTATTATTTCAACAGGTTTGCAACGGGACTGCCCCCATTCTGAGAGAAAACAGATCCAAAATTTTAGAAACAAACACTAAGGCACAAGTCACTGCCATATTCCAAGTGCTTTTGAATGGTTCAAATCCTCCAAACAGTAGGGTTTATCCTATAGCTTCATCCACCCTTGGAGAACCAGAGCTGCTGAGCTGTCTGCTCCAGCATCACTCCTCACTCCAGCCTCTGTGTGTGTCTCCAACAGCACCTGAAGACTGCTGTGCTGGCTGCTTTCCAAACGGTGCCACTGGACACAGGAGCTACTTCTTCCAGGAACCACCAGAACTATTTGCATGAAGTTTAAAGACCAGATGGTGGGACAGCACTGGAAAGTTCTGCTAACAGGATCAGTAAATCTTGCAACCTGTTGCCTCTCTGAAGTGGCTACAGAAGAAAACTTACCAGAAAATGACCCAAGGCTGCGAAATAACACTTCCTATTTCTTCCAGCTGCTGAAATATGGACTTGCAGATCACTAAAATTATTCCAGCCCTGATTATGGCTGCTTCTTGTAATATTTCATAAAATGACTGCCAATCCTCCCATCTGAATGTAAAGTGCAAATCTGAAAAGTCAAATAAAAACACACCAGAGCAATGTAAGCACAGAACATCTCCTTGCTAATATGCAACAGCAACCATCTGGTGTACCAACACTGGCTTCAAAGAGCCAAGCAGTCGCTGCCAGCGTCCCTTCCACATGCAACACAAGGGCACACACTTCTTCCCATTAATGCAGAGTTTTGTCTGTATCATTACATCAACCTGACATTCTTGGAAAATTGTTAGCTCCTCATTTTCCTCTCACCTGCCCCTGTATGGAAAAGACTAACTCTACAAAATGCGAGTAGATGAATGCTCTAGTAGGAGCAAAAATGACACCTGCTACTTTTGGTTTCTGTGCACACAGAAAGCTCTTGGTTTTTATTATTATTTTTAGAGATCAAGTACAAACCTGACACATGACCACCTGTAATCACTCTCAGGATGTGCCTACAGTGTAACTGCAGGTGTGGCTGCAGCATGTGTAGGTGTTCAACAGCAGTGCAGGGGGGGCAGACGGCACACTTGTGCTGAGAGCACACTCATGTGCAGTCTCCAGAGGGTGTCCCAGCTCCTGCAGCCCCTACCTTCCCAGGCTGGCTGGCCAGTGCACACATGTGGCCTGCTTCCCAAAAGCTCCTGTCATGCCTGAGATGGTTGCTGAATAAATGCCCTCTTAAAGCTGTACCTGCTGAAAGAGTAAGATCTGTAAAAAGGAATGGGAGGGTGCTGGGACCCCAGGACCCCTCAGCAGCCGCCTGGGTGCTGCTTTCCTCTGGTGCACGAGCAGTGCACTCTGCTGTCCACAGCCCACACTGCAAAGCCCAGCAAGTTACTGCTCCCTCGCCTTTGCCAGGAGAGTATATTCCCTATTTTTAACAACAGCAACAAACTCATAAGTTTAGGTTAACTTTCTGTTAATCTAAAAAGCAGTCCTCTAGAAATTGGCAATGAGGATGAAGGGAAAATAATAATGACCAAATGCTAGCTCTTCTTTTCTGAGCACTCTCAGGCCACACAGGTGAGCATCAGGTCTGGTGTCACAATGTTCACTTGTTTACCAGCCTTGCAGAATATATTCAGATAAACTTGTCTGCAGCAAGTGGGATATCCCAGATCCTCCCCTTTTGCCCTGGAAAACCAGGAAGGGGTCCAGCAGCATTCTATACCCATTCATCCACCACCTGACAGATGAGACCTTTTTCTTGCACATACATTGCAAGGGAGATGGAGAAGGGGAGACAGACTTGCTTTCCCATTTCAACAGGCATTTCAAGTTTCCACCTTCCCATAGACAAGCCAGAGCAATTCCACATACTTGGTTGCTGTTCATGGTGTAGATGATGATTTTGACACTGGATCTCATGGTGTGTTAGGGTTAGGCATTCCCTGTTTACCTCTGAGGGTGTCTTTCCCAAGGTGTGATTCAGCCACGCTATTGCACAGGTGTATTGCTCTGCACCTACGTTCTCCTGCGATTATTCCTACTTCTCAGGTGTTGCAGGGGGAACTTCAGCACCTAACTCCCGTCCTAGATTGCAGTTTTCAGGCCCATGGGCTTAAGTGGTTCCTTGGATTAGCTTTCAGGAACCACTCTGGCCATACCACTGTAGTTAAACAAGCCTTCATTATTCAGCTGATGTGGAGAAAAGGAACTGGGAAAGTTATTTTAAATGCAGAGACAGAGGCACACCAGAGTCCCCATGCTGGGGAGACCCCAGCACGGAAAGCACTGATCAGCCTTTTCCATAGCAACAGGAGTCAGGTTGAAACTACTGTTGTGATGCCTGGGACACAGCTGGAGCAGCTGTTCCTTGCTGGGAGACAGGGATATCCTTCAGTCCCATTTCACATGCTCATTGTACAACACAGACATGAGTGATGAAAAACCTGATCATCACAAGCTGTAGGAAGTGATGTTCTGGACTGCATCCAATCCTTGCTCATGCACTAATGGGGTCCTACAAGGAGAGTCTTGGAAATAATCTTAGGAAACGGACCTAAGAGAGAGCAGCCTGTATCAGTGTTCAGGTCAAATGGTCACAACATGCTGGAAGTGGGACCTCCAACTTGACCAGGTCTCTCAGCAAACTTTTTTCATAAAAAGCAACCAGACCTTTCATTCTGCATGAAAGCCATTGGCTGGGAACAAATCTGTTCCACTGATCCAGCCCCTCCCTCTTTTAAAAGGATGAGGCAGATGAACAGTAATCTGCTGACATAAAAGAATATTGGGTATTATCCTTCCACTAGAAATCTTCAGTTTTGAACATTGTGCTGTTCTGCATCCTTCCCCTCCTGACAGGCAACAGAGAGCATGACCTACATAGCTGAACTTGACTGAGGCAGAGGTGTTCAATCCCCACAAAATTGGAATAATGCACCTTTCTCTCCTCAGTCACTTTTTAACAAGGTTACCTACGAGGTGAGAAGTGCACAGTGCAGCCCTCACTTGTAACAGCCCAAAGTTTCACTTGTAAAGCCTAAAGTTTCAGGCTTTTCATGCTGACTTAACCTCTGTTGCTCACTCGGAAGGCAGGCATGTGGAAGAGGGACATATTCTGGGTACGTGACAACCAAACCCTTTGCCCTCAAAGTGCCACAGCTTTTCCAGTTGGAAAGGCTCTCCTTGTTCCCCATGCTGCACTCACACTAAATGTGCATGAAACCCTGCCCACACTGCTCGGTGCCCTGCTAACCTTGGCATTCTGTCAGTTTTTCCCATCTTTCTGCAAAAGCAAGGGAAAGGCCTTGCAAGACTGCGAAGTGTGACAACAACTCCTCCTGTGTTTCAGCAGGACAAATAGAGTCCTAAGGAAAAGCACAGGGTGATGATGTTACTCTTTGCCTTGTTCTTAAGGCAGTGATGTTACTCTTTTGACATTCTGTAACATATTATGGAATTCACAGGGTTTTTCCTAAGTTTAGAGGTAAATCATCAGGTGAGAACAGTTACTCATGGCCAAATTAACCCTGGCTACGGGTAACAAGCCAAACAGAGGGGCTGCCAGTGACGGCTGTGGAAGGAAAGTGAAGGGTTTGGGAGAGTAGGTTTATAGGTAGGAAACCTTGGGAAAGCAGCTGAGAATTATTCACGTCTGAAACATTTCTGGCCAGAGTAAAGAGTCATGATGCATTAGCAGCAACCACCTGTTGGACTTACTGGTGCAGCCCCATCACTTTGACAAGGGTAGTGGAATGGGCAGGACTGACCCAGGAGCTCCACAGAGATGTGGAATTCTCATGCAGAGACAACCCCTAAAGCCCAGTGAAGGTAAAAAAGCTACAGCACCTCGCATCACAGAGCATCCAAAGCACTAACCCTGCTCCTTTTACAGGCTGAAAGGTTGCCTGAATCTCACAAAACATTACAGAAAATGATTTTATTACTCTCCATTAGGCTTTTAATTCTTAACTTTTACAAACAGAAAACTTTGCAGGACAACGGAAGTTACTAAATACATCCTTCTCTTCGAGTTTTGGGGGTTTTTTATATACTTTATATACTGAGTATGATGCCCTGTGGTGTGGAATATCCCTTTGGTCAGTTTGGGTCACCTGTCCCGGCTGTGTCTCCTCCCAACCTCCCAGGCATCCCCAACTTCCTCACCAGCATGGCAGTACAAAAAGCAGGAAAGGCCTTGGCTCTGTGTAAGCCCTGCTCAGCAACAACAAAAACATCTCTGTATTATCAACCCTGTGTTCAGCACAAATCCAAAACACAGCCCCATACCAGCCACTGTGAAGAAAACTAACTCTACTCCAGCTGAAACCAGCAGAGCTATTTAATGATTTCAGGATGAAAACCCAAAAGCCACAGAACTAAGTGACCCCTGTGCATGTGAAAGGGGAAAATGTGAAAACCCTACTGGCCAAAATTACCTTGAAAGAATTCCAGATTATGCTGAAATGCATGATGACAGTTCATCCTTTCACAGGAGAGACAAGGAAATACTGTGGAGAACTGGCAATTGCTCCCAGCCTCGTGCATTATTTCTGTGCCAACGACTGCATAAGAAGTAATTAAGCAACACTCAAAAAACAACACAAGCTGCAATATTATCTCTAGCATCTTTGTTTTCCAAAATACTTACTGTTAATATTTTGATCTATATCCTGTCATTTAAAGTGTTCTGTGCAGAACCACATCTGTGATCTCTCTTCTCACAGCAAAACTTCATAAGGCACATTCAACTATTCATTACTGTTTTTCAAATTGCATTGGCATGGTCAGTCAGGAAGACGTTTAGTTCTAACTCACCTTCTCACCATCAACCAGGAGGCGGTAGGATTTCCCAGTTTTTAAAACTGAGGTGGCATGAAGTGCATCAAATCATTTAATTATCTGTGCTGTTTTGGAGACAGAACACTAAGATAAATGGTAGCAAAGCATGTGCTTAATACATCCAGAAAAGTCCAAAATTAAGACTTCTGGGAGGGAAAAAAATGGTCATTGCCTATTTCCCAAATTGTAAATGGTCACATCCTGGTATCATGCATCTTATTTCCGTAACTTCAAATGGCTGCAGTCAAGTGTCAAGAGCATGGGAGATAAATGCAGCATTTTCTCAGCCCTGTTTCAAATTTGTTCATTGTGGCTGCTGTAGTTTCATCCTAAAGCTGAAAGTGATCTGGGTGAGACTGCTGGGAAGGATATCCAGAGGCTCCAGTCTGCTCTCATGACTCACTCAAAGCGTCTCACCATCTTCAGTGAGCCCTGTGCTTGTGGAGGCTCCAGGATCAGCCACGGAGGAACTCACCCTAAGCAGAAATGTCACTAGCATAATTTTATTTAAAAAACCAAAATCCTAATGCTCACGTGAGCAGAAAGTATTTCTTTTATTAGAACTTGTACTGCTATGAACATGCAAGGGTATTTCCAGCTAATGATTTACAGATTTCAGTAATGGTCCCTCATGTCATGTGAGAAATGAAGCTGCCTGGATATTCACAGCCAGTTCCATCAGATGGATTTTTCAGGGAACTGATCTCTTCAACAAGAAAGAGAAAGTCACAACTGTTCCTGTGAATATTTTCTACAGTAAACTCTTTGCAGACAATCATGAGATAAAAAGTACATGTTTTTATTTTCAATTAATCTGGCCAATACATCTATTACAGAATTACAAAGTATTTCTGTACAAAATCTGTACATGTGTCTCACAGAGATCAACACTATACTTTCCCTCAAGACTAAAAATACCAAGTCCAGTTTATTTTGCAATCATAATCAATTTTTAACTTACTTACTCAAGAACGAAGTTCTACAACAGGTCATAACAGATGTAAATGATCTTGTGTTTCATCCATCAATGACAAACATCACACGTTTAGCAGAACATTTTCATATCACATCATTACCTAAATTTTCAATAACCCCGCTTCTGTTTTTCTTCTTTATCGAGAATAGCCTGTTTTAGACTCAATGCAGCATCTTCAAACTGGGGGTTTAACTCTAATACTTTTCTGAAATCTTTCATGGCCTCATCAAAGTCTCCTATCCCAAAAAAAAAAAAGAAAAAGAAAGTAAAATTTTCTTTCTGTGACCGCTCACACTCATAAACCACAACTCAAGAACACCTCCTAATACTTTCACCAACAAAACGTAGCAGCTACTTACTGGACCCACTACATTTGGATTCTCCACAGGCCCAAGTGGGAGTCAATGGGTTTCACATCAAGAACCAGAATATGTATTTCTGAACCTCAAATGGACTTAAGGCTCAATTCAGCCAGTTTATTTCAAGAGGAGACAAAAGCCTCACACCAGTAATGAGGCTGCCTTAAAGCTGGCACATGGGCACAGAGCTTCCAGCTGCTGCCCATGGTCTGGCTCCATTCTCCAGTCCCTCAACCTCTACAACTGCCAAGCTCCAACAAAAGGCCCAGGGCTGCCACTTTCTCATGGCATCATCAAAAACAGGGCAGGAAATTCCCAAGAGTGGCCGGCAGCCCACTGGAAGTTGAGAAGGCTGCACTCATTGCAGCTACAGCGGCTTGGGAGATGCTTTATCTCAGGTTTAATGGCAGTGTTTGGAACTGGCTTTATTTACCCCAAGTGTAAATTTTTCCCCAAGTGAAACTGCGCCTTTCCTCCCATTTTCCACGGAATAGCATCGTTCCGAATGACTCGGCAGCACACCTAGGAATAGGGGGGTGTAACTGCATACGCGGGGCAGGCAGCAGCTAAAGGTGCTGTCACTGCTGCGAACGCGTGTCCCGCCTGTGCTGGAGCGATGCCCGCCCTTGTCTCGCCAGTGCCAGGCAGGTGGCCCCGCCCGTGACCCGGGGCCGCCCGGGCCGCGCTGCCCTGCCCCGTCCCGGCTCGTACCCAGCCGGTAGCGCACCAGCCCGCGGTTGTAGTAGGGCACCTCGAAGCCGGGCTGGCACTCGATGGCGGCCGTGAAGTCCTGCACGGCGGCGGCGAACTCCACGCGTAGGTACCGCACCTGCCCGCGGTCGTTGAGCGCCGTGGCGAGATCGCTGCGGGCGCTGCGGGGACAGAGGAGCGGCGTTAGCGGGGGGCCGCCCGGCGCGCCCGCCCNGCCCGCGCCGCCGCCAGCAGCGCCGCCGCCTCCCCCGCCGCCTCTCCAGCCATAGCGCTGACGTCACGCGCAGCGGGCGCGCCGTGACGTCACGGGCGCGGCGGCGCGGGAGCCGTGCGGACACGTGAGAGACGGCGCTGAGGCGGAGAGAGCTGCGCACACGGCCGGACGCGCACACAGAAAACACAGAAATATGTTGATATTTTCAGTAATAACCAGCAGGGCCAGGGAGGTGTCCACTCCGCTCCTCTCGTGAGACCCCCACCTGCAGTGCAGCGTCCAGCTATGGGGCTGCAGGACAGGCACGATATGGACCTGGTGGAGCGAGGCCAGAGCAGGCCAAGATGATCAGAGAGCTGGAGCACCTCTCCTCCGGAGACAGGCTGGGAGAGGTGAGGTTGTTCAGCCTGAAGAAGGCCCTGTGGAGACCTTAGAGCGTGCCTTCCAGTATCTAAAGGGGCTCTAAGAGAGCTGGAGAGGGACTGTTTACAAGGGCATAAAGGGATAGGACAAGGGAGAATGGCTTTAACCTGAAGGATGGAAGATTTAGATTAAACATAAGGGAGAAATCCTTTACTGTGAGGGTGGTGAGACACTGGAACAGGTTGCCCAGGATAGCTGTGGATGCCCCATTCCTGGAAATATTCAAGAACAGGTTGGAAGGGCTTTGAGCTACCTGGTCTAGTGGAAAATGTCCCAGGCCAGGGCAGAGGGCTTAAAACAAGATGGTCTTTCAGGTCCCTTCCAACCCAGGCTGTTCTACGACTCGGTGATTCTACGGAAATGGGGTTTATCCTTACCTGGCCTAAGCTTAGGTGAGAAACAGCACAGAAGAGGTCTCACACTCTCCTCTCCAAAACGTGCCAGTGCACAATGAACATCACAGCTCATGGCTCTTGTGAGGCAGCCAGGTGCTGCCTGGTCCTGGGGAGAGCTCATCCCGTGCTTCAAGGCCCTGCAGCACTGCCAGAGCAGAGGCCTAAACCAGCAGTAAGGTAGGACAGTGAGACATTGTTCCTTGGACCTTTGTGTGTAACAAGGGTGACACTTCAGCTCCTGAAATCTGTTCAACAGATGCTCCCTCAAGCTATGTGAAAAATGCCAGGTTCCAGGTGGCAGGTTCATGGAGGTTTCCTTAACCTGTTGAAGATGACATCAGCCAAGCTCAGGAACCCGACTGACACACTGACTGCTGAGTGTTTTCAAGCCCTTTATTGCTGGGTTGGATTTAAATACACTTGGCAAAAGAAAACAGCACTAACATATGCTTATACTGGTATCATCACTCTAGTAACCCTAAACAGTAGTACAAAAACATATGTGGTAACATTATCAAACTTATTTTGACATTATTTCAACTCAGGAATCACTTCCTTCAAAAAACTGTGAATTCTGAGAAAACCCAGTAATTTCCTATGGAATTAGACAAAAAAATGGAGCCTGCTCAGAGCAGAACATATTGATACGAGCCTACATTCAACTCACATGGTTTTGAAACCAGGCTCAATCTACAATTCAAAAAGAATGCTCTTACCTTAAATCTTTTTCTAAAAGTGTAGCAAAAAGTGGAGTCTATGTACACAGTCATTTCTTCAGATAAATGGAAGCAGTAAAGGTTTCTCTTGTGGGTTTTCTGTTTTGGTTTTGGGGTTTTTTTTTAATGTTTCTCCAATAGCAGCACTAACTGCTACAATACAGCACCTGAGCTGCATTTCAAAACATAGTAACATTTTAGAGGCTGTTTTTAGCAGTCATAAAAGTGGATCCGGTGTCTTTAGCCTCAGCTTACTGTGCTGTGGCACAGAGGACAGGCATTATAATGGTCTGCTTCTTTGGCTTTCATGCAGTGCTTACACACACTGCACATCCAGAATCGATACTCCAGGATAGGGGCTCCTGTTGCAACACATACAGGAAGTTTACCATCTCCACTATAAAAAAGAAAAAAAAAGTAAATAAACCTGAAAGAATAAAAATGTGGTGCACCAGTTGTTGACTAGAAGTTATTAGCGCATGTGACACTTCACTGTTCACATAACCAAGTATGTAAATCTTCATACCAGAGAATGCCGACCCCCAGAACCACACAGTCAACAAGGAAATCAGGACCAGCAGATCCAAAAGAAGGGGTGAAAAGAAGCAGTGAAGGCCATATAAAGGTCAGGTGAGATTAGACACCTGCACTGCTATTATACTCCTTCTTCTGAAGTGTGAAGGGTCAACTTGACAGCTGCTAGTGAGATTCTGTACAACTGCACAGTAGGATCAATCAAGACAGGTTAAAATCCTGTTTGCTAAAAGAAAATTTGATTTACAATCAATTTCCATCTTTACAAGTTCCATGCTCTTACCAGGAAACATGTCAAAGACACTATTCTGGGTACAGCCACTCCAAGGACTTACCCCTTAAATATGCCCTCATACCAATTTTCCTAGTTCACATATTGATCTTTTCACACCAAGTAGATTTAGATTATTCACAAAACATTGGAGACCTGTTAGCTAATAATGGTTAAACATTCTCTTGTTGATACTTGCATCACCCCACTGTGGTGATGCGAACAGTAACATTCTTACTTTAATATCACATGACACAGTACCAAAGTCCTAAAACTCCTGTGCTTTGTCTACCTGCATTTAAAATTAGGATGAATGCCCAGTTCCTCAAATGCAGTCAGCGTCTATTTTCCCAAACAACATAGTGCTGTATTACCTTCCTCCAAACTGGCTAACACCTCCATTCTTGCCCAATATTTGGCTTAAGCAGCAAGGCACTTAATTAATTTGGTCATACACAAAACCTGCTAAAACCCAAAATACAGAGAACAGCAGAAAAAAATGATAGCATTATTACAGTATCATATAAAAATAAACCCACCTCTCAAGAACATGATCCAGATCAGGTTTTTTGTTATACTTTGGACTATATCTTGTGAATATCTCTAGAGCAAGGTCTTCATACTGTTGCCTCTGCTCTGGCTTAAGAGTTTCCAAGGATTCTAGTTTAACAAAGGCTTTTGAACAAGTATCAAATTCTCTGTTTGCACATGCACAGAGTGCCAAAAGGGAATAGATTTCAACTGCAGGGATAATGTCTTCATAATCTCGCAAATGAAGAGCTAAAAAAATGACAAAAAGAAATCCAAGGAAATTATTACACATCTGAGAAACGCAAGCATCTGTATGTAATAGTTGTTACTAGTAGACGGTATTAATCCTACAAATTGGACAAAATGAACCACAGTTTTTTATTGACATGACTGTGAAGCATTGTTCTAAAAAAAAAAAAAATTAAGGAGATTTGACTGGGAAATTGAAGTGACTTCTTGAAACACTTTATTTTAGTTGGTTGGCTGGTTTGTTTTAAAAATATTAGAAAGATTCGAAATCTTCATTACTTGGACAAAGTACAAGGCACTATTTGTTTCTCTAATTCCCACAGATTTTTATGAAGGACATCTGATGTAAATTCAGGTATGCCTTATAATTTAAGGAAAGAAACGAAACAATCAGCAGAATATCTACAGAGATTGACCAATTTACCAGGTAATATTTGGAAAGATTTGCATTTTCTTCAGCAAATTCCTTTCTAGGTATTGTGACTGCAGCCATATTCAATTCATTATATGGTTTCAGTTTAAATTCCGTGGATCTATTAAGAACTGAAAAATGTGGCATCTATAAATGAAGTTATGTGCTGTCTTTACAGGGTTGAAAATTAATTCTTACCTGTTTTAAGTGCTGCATCTACAGAACCTTTATAGAGCTGTTTTTGTGCAAGTATGAAAAAGTGGTAAGCCTCAGCTCCTCGCCAAGCATTGTCTGCAAAGCGATTCGTTGAAGAAAGAACATCTTCTTCCAGCAAACCAGCCAGAGCTGAAGCACTCTGAAAACAAACCAGTATCACAAGTAATTTTTATATGAAACAGATACAGCAGGAAATGGGGATATATGAAAAGAGCTTTTTCTATACTTGGTGATTACACCACTGTCCGTGTTAAGTAGGAGAAATACAAATGGAGCTAGAGTGAGCATTGTCAGTCGTTCTGTACAGAGCACAGGCACAACATATGGTGCAGATTTTCATAGATAAATATCATATACATGTGTATACAAATATCTTTTGTGCACATCTGCAGACCGGTTCATAGTTTGGATTAATACTGCATTTCAACACCAGAGCTCTTAAAACTTTGTTTAAGCTATTTCATTTGTGCATATGAAGATGAACTAGTGAGCAGAGAAAAAAAAATTCTTCCATTTACTTCCCCCATATCTGGAGCCATCTCTGCTGAATTACAGGCAACATAGCTTAATCTAATCACAGATCACCCTTTGGGATCAATACTTACTCCTAAATGACATGAGAGTCTTGCAGGAAGAAAAAGGTTTGGAGTTTCTTAGTATTGCTTTCATTGTTATAGTGAAAACATTAAGAAAAGCACATTAAACTTAGGAAGAAAAATATCTATTAATACATATGATTTAAATGTTTTAAAATAATACTTAAAACAGTATGTTTTCATAGGGGACTTGCTTTAAGGAAAGCTTTGTTCTTAGGAGGGAAAAGGGTTATTAAAAAAACATTATAGGCTCCCATGAAGATGGCTTGCTTTATTCTGACTAGCTAGCAGCTACCAGAATTCAGAAAGGGAAAAAAAAAGGACACTACCTCTGAACTTTTCTCTTTAACTTTTCCCCTTTGTGCATTTTGCATTTGTTCATGACACTGTTCCATGAGTAAGGCTGATAGCACATAAAGCTTTTTAACTCGCAAAGGCTTCGTCCTTTTCTTTGATTCTTCATCTGCAATCTTAAAAAACAAAACAGAGGGATTTAATTCTCTTGGACAATTGCATGGTTGTACAAACCTAGGAAACCACGCCAAAAAATGATTCTGCCTTTAAATGTAATAATTTAGACTGCAAACAGAACTATAAATGAAAATGCCAAAGTGAAGTATGCACATTATTCTGTATTTATTTAGCTAACATGTATATAAAGCCAGATTCTCAGGAAGGATAAATCAGTGTAACCATGGATAAGTCTATTGACCTAGTATAAAAATAAACTAAAAAATAGCAATTTTTAAACACATACATAGCTTTCAATAAGGTCTGGTGGTTTTCTCAGAAAAGAAGAATGGCTTTTGAAAGTAACATATATCATATATATGTATATACTGCTATAAATATTTGCTGTAAAAATTACATAGCAGTCCTACAGACTTTAAACTATAAAGAGAAATCTTTGCAGCCAAACCAAATCTAAGCAACATCTTTATCTTAAAAGCACACCACAGCCGTTTCTAATTGAAGGAACTAATTGAAGAAATACCAAAATTTAACTTCTAGTTATTGACATTGCTATTTTTTTTTAAAAGGAGATAAAAATAACTCCCATGACATCTAAAGTAATGTGGCCATTGCACCCCAGGCCCATCTACCATACTCCTTTACTGGGCAATGCAGGGCATCAGGACTTTTTCTGAGGTGCAATTCATCTCATACTGAAGCGAAAGTCTCAAAATAAATAGGTGGCTTGTGCCCCCAAAGTCTCCACTACCTACAGGGGACAACCAGGGTAACTATTACACATAGAGATACCTGAACTCTGGGAGTTGGGTTCATCTTTGCAGTATCCTGTATGATGGCATCTGTTTATTGCCTACACATTGTTAAAACTAAAATAACCCCAAGAGAATAAAACTAGCATGGAAATAGTAAGAGCTAGTCCGAAAAACCCAGTTATTTGACGTAAAAATAAAACCTGCAGTACCTTGAACATGAGCTTAGCAGCTTCAAAGAAATAATTGGCTTTACGGTAGAGTTCTATAGCATCAAGGATTTTATTCTTTTCCAGTAAATGACTTGCATATCTGGCTAACAAGGATCCAATCTCTTTCATATTGTGATTTTTAGCCAGCTCCACAGCTTTTTTCCACTAGAAATGAAAGGAGACCATTATTAACCTCATTTTTCAAATACACTCTCAGAACAAACTGGTTATCCATGAACAGACTGCAACATTTGTGTGCAATATTTCATCACCATTTTGAACCAGGCTACTATAAAATTAACATAGAAAGCAATAGAATACAAATTCTTACATCATTGCCAATCACGTGATGCAGCAGGCTTGTGAAAAAAATGGCTGGACCTCTGTCCAAAACCACATATAAAACAGTTGCTTCTGCTTTCATAAAAGCTTTGCAAAATCATTTCAGTGCAGCTCATAGCTGGACATGTGGATTTCAACACTTAACCCAGACTCTGAAAAGCATGTCTGAAAGAGGACCTCAGCCCAGAAGCTTAAAGCACACAGTAACACTTTACCTATCCTTCTGCACACCTCATTTTGTCTGTGAATTTTCCTGATCTTCAATGGTTTGGCTACTGTGTTTGCTCCAGATGAAAAGTTTGGCAGGACTGAGAATCTTAACTGAATCTCACACCTAATAGCTCTTCGGATCCATAAACTAAGAAATTGTTCACATAAAGCCAGTACTAGCCAGTCCTGCCATTCCCATCCATCAAGTTCCTCATAGCCATCCTCAGTTTTTCCCTTATTTGTGTTGACACAGACATTTGCACAGGTTAAGTCATACCAGGAAACAGCTCTAGTTACAAACATGCAGATCAGTTTCCAGCTCAGCTTTTTCCAGCTACATCCTCATGCAGTCACAGATCCATTTGCATCTATACAAAGAAGGAGGGGAATGTGGAAAATATCCAGAACAGACATATATCTCTTCTCCAGTCTTCTCCCATTCCATCAGGAGGTAGCACAGCCCAGCTTCATAGAGGCTATAGATGTCTGTATGCTGAGCATGCTGCCCACACACCCTGCATGTAGCTTTGCACTGCTCCTCCAGTGGTCTAATCTCAACCTCAGACAACTGGCTTAAGCACTGAAGTATGAATTTTCCAGAAACTATGACAAATCATCTGACACTTAACAAGGATTTGTATTTAACTGGGCATCAGGATAGAAATCTCACTGTTAAACTGGTATTGCTAAAGCAGATTATCTCATTTTATTTTACCTGGTTGAGATGCACACAGGTATCTACGGCATCCTTTGGTCGATTACATTTCAGAAAGGGTGACACAGCTTGTTCACACATTCCCACTCTCACAAACATATAAGCTATATCCTGCAAAGAGCATCAGCACTGTGTTAAATTCACTTCCACAGTTTTAGTACATTGTGCAACAACAGCAATACTCCTACTTGGTTAATTTAAGTCCAAGAGGGTGGGGAATTGTTTGCTTCATGGATCCTGTGAAGGCAGCATGTACTGTTGAAAATCCCTAGAACAGTGTGCTACTCTCTACTGCTTCTAAATTCAAGAAAGCTATTACAATGAGGTTAAAAGAAAATGCTATGTCTTGGTTTTCTGAAAAAGGCATTAAAAGAGCATGTTTTGCATTTTTTAAGCATTTTGGATTAAATCAACCATGGCATAGTTTTAAATTAGCTATTATTTAGTAGGTAATTTCCTGCTACATATACACACCTATACCCTGTACACCTGTATAGCCTACACACCCTATCCCATCTACTTCCCCTCCTTTTAGAGTATTGTCAGTCAGGTCTTTCTGGGGAACTGGGACAATAAGGGAAAGGGAGACTGATGGAATATGAAAACAACAGTAATACTAGAGATCAATACCACAGTAACACCATTGCACTTCAGTGAGTAGGTCATACACTGCATTCTTTCTCTCATTTTTAACCCTCCCAAGATGGGAAATTTTAAATAAATAGTTGGGTATAAGACAATGAAAAATAAAGGTGTTTTTTTGCTTACAGGGAGCAATTTATGATTCTCTGGAAGTGAGTTAGCCAGGTTCTCCAGTCCTTGGTAGTCCTCTAGCATGTAGTAACATTCAGCTAAACGTTCCTGGTTTTGTCCTTGGACATAGTACTGTACAGCATTTAACCTAATAAGACAAAAAAATGTGGTGGCTTCTAATGTATATACACAAGAGATGTTTTTAATTGTAAGCCTTTTGCACTTGTAAATTTAAAATCACATTATTTTAAATAGGTAACTTTCCTTGGAAAAGCTTTTGTAGGTAGAATTTCACTGTTTTTCCAAAATGCACTACAAATTTTAATTTTTACAGATCATTATATTCAAAGTGTAGCAATATTGATTCTCTGACTAGCATAAGATTAGAAGTCAAGGAATTATTAAAGCTGAATTCCCACATCTGCAGAAATCACAGCAGGTAATGGACAACTTACAACTAAACTTTCAGAAAAGGGCTTTACTGTTGTGCTTCCATATTTTAAAACACAAGCACCAAGACCTAAGGCACCTAAAACTCAACTTTCAAAATCTAATCACAAGTTTTCAGTTGCATTGTGACAATACAGTTTGGATAATGGCAATACATAGTGGAGCTGTGGAACTCTGTGACATGGGCTTAGAAGGCAACAAGAAAAGTTCATTAAAAAAATTCCCTGCAAGTTATTAGCAATGAAGACATTGCCTCTGGCTCAGTAAGCAGCTGACTGCAAAATGTATTTGGGAGAAATACCATTACAGGTGTGCATTGCCCTTAAAATCTTCCTTGGGTGCCCAGTTTGGGCAACAGCTGGAGACAGATCCAGGTCATAGAGAATTCTGGACCTTCTCAAATATTTGTGGGTTGAAGCTTTTAGAAAATTCACTGATGGTAAGTACTTCTGTCCTACTTTTAAACCTACTTTGGTTTTTAAAATATTTTCTATATCACAACTGTATAGGTATTTCTCTTTTCTTCTCCTCTTTTGAAGCAGACAGACTTCTGGCAAAGCAGAGATTTCTATCGCCTTCACCGTTTAGGTAGCTGATCAACAGCTCTCTGTTTATCATGCCATGGAGCCATGAAGGTCTGAACTAAATCTCATCACTGCAAAATTATCCAAGGTATTGCATCCTGACGTTCCTGACATCTGTCCCTCCTCATAAATTAAGTCTTGTCATCAGTTTAATAATTTCCTAAATTCCTTACTACTGCTTCCTCTACAGAACGTACCACTTCTGCCGGTCTGCGAAATAGTCTCCAATGGCGTTGTGTGCCTGTTCCAGGAGGGCGTCGTCCGAGTCCCCCGAGCCCATTTTCAACAGCTGCAGCACCCGGAACCAATCGCCCAGTTTGATCCGCAGCCCAATGGCAAGGTCTCTAAACAGAAAACAGCAGGGAAGAGTCAAACACAAAAAATAGGTAACAAAAATCTTGAGAAAAGCATCCAAAAGTATTTTCGTGTTCTTAACCTGCATTGCAGGTATCAGAGTGATCCCAGATAACTTGTTTACAATTCAAACACTATTCCATTAAAGCAAATACTCAAGAGAACTCACAGTTTATATCACACGTATGCACTTCCGTATCAGCCACACTCCTGTGTGAGGAGTTAAATGAGTGAGACAGTTGGGCTGATGTTACTTCAGGTTCCCTCTTACCCTGTTCTGTATCTTTCACTGCTGACCACTACAAGAGATGGCAGCAGCTGCAAAAGGCTAAAAGCAGAAGAAAGATGAGGGGAAAGGCCAAGAAGCAAGGCTAAATGGAGGCTAAAGCTGAGATGTAATGAAGTGGATTTCAGAGACGTCTCTTCCAAATTCAGGGTGATTTTGGATAAAGGAGAAAGGACTCAGCAGTAGTTTTTCCTTTTTATTATTCATGCATACATATGACTCACTGTGTGTCTGTCTGGCATGTTTTTTCCACCAAATAGAATAATTCTATATTACCTCATATAAAAGTAATTCTGCAGGTGCATAGAAAATATGGAAAAATGGGAGAGACCTATGCACTTCTTTTAAAAATGCCCTCAACTTACAAGTAAATTAAGGAAGGCACTAGTGAGTCAGTGATGTCAGATAAATAAGAGCATCTATCTAAAAACATTAAAATTTTATTTGAAAAATAGATTTAGTTCATTGTGATTTATGGTAGATCCTCATCAGGATTTTTCTAGTTGTGAAAGTTGTGTTTTCTAGGAGACACATAAGGTCATACAGAATTTCCATATTCTTGTAACTGGAGAATAGGATGCTCTACTGTTAAAGAAACCAGTAAACAAAAAGTAAGTTTTTAACTTCTGCAATTCTATGTCCAAATTTCTCTTCAGCCATGTGAAAAGGAATATGCCATATCTAAACTGAGTGTTGCAGTGTGACTGAAGTGCTCAGGAGGCAGCCCCCATCCCCAGACCAGCAAACTGCCATTAACTAATTAACAACATGCAAGGAAGTTTTCATTACCAGGCTCTATTGGGCATCTCTCCCCAGCTCCTGCCTTCTCCCACTGCCCTGCCACCCTGTCCCCCTTACTTTCATTCTTACAGAATGAAATAATAACAAATTTTTTCTCCATAATTCCCTACTTTTTTCATGATTCCATTAATCAAAGCTTAAAAATTTCACATGTGCATAAGTGATTCATATTTCTCCATGTTTGACCACCATCTACAGGCTACACTGTACAACTGCTACTGATGATTTCTCATTATCCTTTTCAGTAGAGGCAGTGCTCTAGCTAATTACTTAGTGTTAATTTACATTCTCAGCAATACTAAAATTTTGCTTTGTTTTCATTCCTGAGCAAAAATGACACTGATTGGTTTCAATGTTTCACAGTTTCATCCAGAGTCCTTCTGTCTCTCCAAAGATTACAGTTCATTAAAAACTCTGTTGTTTGTACGTGTAATTGAGAAGAATGTGTACTTGGCTACTAGCGAAGAGCAACACCACATAAATTAAACATTATTTAAGATTGTTTGTATTTTTGGCATCCCAGTTGAAATACCGACAAAATACTTGTGAAAAAAACATCTATAAAACACAGCACTACCTAGAGCAGCCAAAGTTCTGTAAACAGTTTGGAATGCACTGGTTTACATACAGAACTGGTTATCTATAGATAAACCAAAATTCTCTCCATCTGATCCTTTCATGTCTTTGCAGAAACTGGTAAAGACTCTCCAGAGAAAACAGCCATTCCTGATTAAGGAATGCCTTTTTTTTCCCAGACTTTTTTTTCTTTGCCGCTGAGATGTTTACACACAATTACCTTCTGTCCATATCCAGATACATTCTTTCAGCCTCTTCAAATCTGCTAAAATAGGCTGCCACTTCTGCTTGCTTCATGGACTCACTCTGCAGATTGCCCAGGCACTTCACAAA
This sequence comes from Rhagologus leucostigma, assembly GCA_013397725.1. Lineage (NCBI taxonomy): Eukaryota > Metazoa > Chordata > Aves > Passeriformes > Rhagologus > Rhagologus leucostigma. The sequence goes on along the minus strand of VZTD01004190.1, from coordinate 905,936 downwards.
CTTAATGCCTTGATAATCTTTGCAACGCACAAAAGCTTGTTCAGCTGTCTGCAGATCCAGCTTCTGAAGAGCAGCTTCAGCCAGGAGACGCCTGTGTGAGAAACAAACATAGCAGATGGAAAAGCAGCTATAGAGTAAATTAAATAAGAATATATTTAACTAGTAATTATTTAAAGAAGACGTACAAGTTGTTGCAATTTATTGTTTATTAGCTAATCTTAATACAGTCATGTGTTTATTCCTAATACATTCTGTGATCTGTCCGGTACTTGGTCAGGGAGAGATGTTCAAATAATTGCTAATATTCTTTTGTTCAGCTATTCAGATGGACACTGGCTTGGGAGGAATGGGCAAGATTTGGGTGTTACACGTAAGGGAAATGTGTTGCTGGTCTCAGAGCAGTTCCATTTATTTATTTCTCCCTATGCATTTGTTGAAACTTTAAGCCTTGATGGCAGCCTCAGTCTAAATGCCTCCAACTACATTGGCCACGACAAATAAATTATCCTTCTGATCCATCTGGATGTTCCCTGTCCTGTTAGGACAGCAGTCTGGGAGACCAGGGAAAACCTTTGGAGAACCTTGTAACTGGTACTGCCTCTCTGGTTAGTTCTGCAAATAGGGAATTCAGGCCAACCTATGTGCATCAGGTGCTTGAATGAACTCTACAATTTTCTGCAAAAATAAGGCTATTTAAAATTTAAACTGGCTGGTTGACATTGTGAAACAAAGTCAGTGCAGTAAGGCACTGACAAAACCACTAATAATATTGCTGTATTCAGTGACCCAAGCCATGCTTAGGCACTATCAGCTCTGTATTTTTGAATCAGTTTGAGAAGGTCGGTATCACTTAAACTCAAGTGCTCATCACTGACATCAAAGAAACCAATTGATCTGCTACACATCACCCTGTTTGTTGCATTCTAGAAGCAAGGTCACTGTTTTGTTCTGATCTGGAATATACTAGCTTTATATCCAGTACTTCTAATCCATCTATTCTTCATAAATATGTGACGTGTTTTCTCTCATAATAAAAATAAAATTCATGGCAATTCTGGAGCAAGGTGAACAGAACTTTACATATATTTTGTGCTTTTACGATATAAAACTTTTACTGAGACACAGACTTGCAAAACCAGTAGTCATTTTATATTAAGTGAACAGATGGTACTAGCAAAAAAAGCATGAACAATTTCAAAGCTCCAAAAATCTTCAGCTAGTTCAAGACATTAGTAAAACTGAAGACTCAGATAACATTTTACCCTACACATTCAAGCTAATAAAATTACAGTATTATTACAGAAACTTTCAATATGTAACTAGCAAATCCTGTTTTTCAAAATGAACATTCTGGAGACAAGGGCACAACTAGATAGAAAGGAATGTTTTTTGGGAAAAACTTTTAAAGCAAGGTGTCTTGGCCAGTCTTTCAGTGACTCTAAATTCCTCTCTGAACCATGATAATTAACAGTGATGTTACTTCAACTCCCTTGATGCAAGCTAAACATCCAATGCTGCAAGAGATCACTTAGCTTCAAAACAGAGCCAAAATTACTAAAGAAAGGTACCGATAAGTTAACAATCCCCGTGGAGTTAAAGAGAATTGATACCATTCATCAAGAAACCTGTCAATGAAGTTTTAGGTTCTGCACTGACTTTTCATTAAATTACCTACTAAGGCCTTTACTCTTTCAGCCCTTACAAGTTAGGATATTAAACAGATTTCCGGAACTCCTGTTTTCACAGGTTTACTCTCACATGTTTGCTGTGCAGGCTTTTCAACTTGTTTAATAGCTGAGCCACATTTAGTTTAAACATGCCAATATCTGTATTTTTCAGATTACTTCTGAGATGCTGCATGGGAACACAGCACAGCCAGCCCTTCTCATTTCTGTCCTTTCTATCCTTGGCATGTCCAAATGTTACAAGGTTACTCAAACTACTCTTATCCTATTATCATTCTGATGTGTTCCCTTTACTGGGTTTTAAGCTCTTTAATGATCAATATCAAATATATAAATTTTAATTTTAATTTAACCAACTTGGTTAACTTTCTGTCAGCTTTTAATTTCCTTTAAATTCCCTCCAAAACACAAGGAACACTGTGTTTTTGGGGCCCATACAGCACAGAGCAAAAAGGTGTCCTCAGCCTGCATCCTATACCCACTACCATGACACAGCACATGCCTGACATTCTAGGTACTCCAACATTCATTAAATCTTAAATGATTCTGTTTAGAATGTATACTGCTTTGGCTGGTTTTAATTTGAAGTTTTGTACTTTCATACTAGATCTGTCTGAACAGGAAAAGAATAGAAAAGAACACAAATTTAAACAAACGTGGCTTATAGGAGATTTTACCAAAGTCTGGGATGTGGATTGTCTTCTATGAACTGGGAAGATTCCTCAATGCCAACTTTTTCAATCAATGCTCGACTGTCTCGTAATGACCGAATCTCGAAATTGATGATGTAATCTTTGTTAGGATGCTCAGGGTTCTAACATAATGGATAAAGAAACGTACTTTTATTCCTGGTGACCTTTATTTTCACCCAACAAAACAGGTATCTATCATTAAGACAGGCACCAACTTTTCCTACAAAATAAAATTAATTATACTGACCTTTAATATTTCATCCAGAAGAACAGATTTGATTTCTAAATCTTCAAAGTTGCAGATATATCCAGATGTTTGTATAGGTTCCTAAAGTTAAATAAGTTACATAGGAATGAACTTGTATTCTCTCCGATTAAATCCTAATCAAATCTGTTAAGTATACATATAGATTCACTCTTCTCCAAACTAGGATATAATTGCACTTCCAACAGGAAACAAATACTACAATCATTAACATTATTGACAATTCTGTAAACACGGACATCATTAAAAATCCTCATGTTTTCTGTAATTCAATTATGAGAGATAAAGCAACACCTGCCAATATTTAGGTTCAACTGAACTGTTTTACAAGTATCTCTACTAAAATTGCATTTATGTTTCCCAAAGCATACAAAAAAATACACTCCTGAAAATATCATACATTAAAGAAAAATATGACAGCATTTTTTATGTTTCTAGGACTGACCATTTGTTTTACCGATTTGGTCTAAAACAACATTCCCACAAGGAGTTGATAAGATTTTGAGGTTTCCTGAAGCAAGTTTTTATAAACAAACCCTTCCAGAACTGAATGGTAAGCACAAAAACAACACTATTCAAGAAAGAGCCATTAACTTATGAGTGAATTTTTTTAAATGAGTAGTTTATGTATGTTGATATTTACCTCCGGATCCAAGTTTCTGAAAACATACATTCTTGTTTTCTCCATCATTGCAAACAAATCTGGGTTGTCCTTGGCCCATTTCATATCCCAGACATCCCTGCGTTCCAGTTTCAGCTGCTCACCTGCCTCTTGCTGCCCCATGCTGTCTGCAGCCCGCATGTCCAGGTCCAGGAAAGTCAGAACCCCTGAAAGGTCTATGATAGCAAGACGACTACAGAAAAACAAACAGAGAAAAAATAAGGTAGCTAAATAACACTACTCAAGGCTGTAAATCTGAAGTTCTCTAACCCGGCACAGTATAATTCTATAGATTCCATGAGATACTGTAGTGTGCCAGAACCAGCACAGATCCATGTGATTTTCATTTATCTGCACAGCAGAGACCAGACACATGGAAAGATGTTCTTCATCTGCTCACACAGGATCTGGCCCTGCAAAGGTTCTTAAATAAGCCCATTTTTATACAGTATACCAAGGTGAATAAATTACAGGTTCTGTCCCTCGCCACACTTTTCCTGACAAAGACCAAAATGAACAACTGAACAGAACTGGTTTTCCTCATTTACTAGGAGGCAATGAAGCAGTTTATTAAATTAAAAAGTCAGTGTGGTGATGCAGATTGTTAATCTCTAAAATGGGATTTCTTGTGTTTCTACAAAGGGTATTCTTCACTTTTTTTCAAAGCAACATGAAGTATAATCCAATTAATCTTTGAAGTAATTTAAAATATGGGAAAAATACAATTTCTAAAAAGCTACATTTGAAAATTTACAGTTGTGTAGGTCTTCAGTGACTCATAGTAACCTGTATTTACTACAAGGCCATTTTAAAGGCATTTCTAAATATTGATAGGTAGACAATCTTAATCCCTATTAAAATTTCAAAACCAATTTGGAAAATTAACCTCAAAATGCTTATGGATCTGAACTTATTTCCCTAGACCAAAGTAATTTAGGAAGAAAATAACTTGAGTTCAAAACAAAATGAACATGGCTCTGACTAGATCACACTACCTTTTAAGCGAAGCAATCTATTTTTGGGCTATACCTGAAGAGGCAAGAGATCTACACATGCATTATGAATTTCGTTTGAAATTATAAAGTTATTTTGAAGTGACTAAAATTGCCTTGCAAATTCTTGTGTATTTTTGCCTTTTCTGCCAACACTCTCATGCACTCTCTTGCAAAAAAAATAGCTCTTAAGTAGAAAACAACTTCAGTATTGGCACAACTAAAGCTCAAGAGAACCAGACTTACTAGAAGCATCACCACTAATTACAGCCTGTTACAATGGAAAATTAAATGGGATGAACAAAGTTTCCAGGCATTAGAAGGACACAGAAACAGAAAGAAGTCATAGAGATATAAAGTTTCAGGTTATGACATAATTTTATCAATTCATGTCATGATCAAAAGAAGGTTATGTTTGGTTCATCTAATAAAACAAAGGTATTTTCATGTATATAGGGTATAAAACATAAAAGACCTTTACTAACAGTCTCTCAGAGCAATGACTTTCCAGATGGAATTAATTAGTAATAAATAAATGGTTAAGCAACTATTAAGAACAACTAAAATTAATAAATAGTTTATATTAAGTTAAAATTAGTACATAATTATTATAGAATTGTGGATTTCATAGAATTAGTATTTTCACAAATTTTAGTGCTTCATTTTGAAACTGGATACCTGTGTTAGAAGCAGATCTGTAACTTACCTGGAGTTGCAGTTCAAAGATAGCTGATAGGCACGACAGCCCAGGGTATAGCTCTGCACCACAGCCACACTAGGGAGGCTGTACCTCTGAATAGTGCCAGATTCTCTTCCCTAGAGGAGAGCAATGCTGCCTTAGTGAGAGAATTTGTCCATCAGTAAACCATTTAAAATGGTCTTATTTATATGCTGTTTTAGACAAAAGAGCTTTGGGATAAGTGACAGAGCATGAGTGAAAGAGGGAATGTCATCACCCTAAAAGTTCTGAATTCTGGTATTTAAACAAGATACTTTAAGATGCTGCAATTGACAGACCTGCTTAAATCAGGGCGGTTAAAACAAACAGTTACAGTCCACATACAGCCCACAGAATTTCAGGAGCCATGAACCTCCAGACACGGTCACAAAACAAAAAAGGAGAGGTGTGAAAAGATGCTTGTCCCATGCTGGTAAATCCCCTGAAAGAGTGCCATATGACAGCACCAGCCCAGGTCTGAAAGCAGGACAGCTCTGCTCACGTGGGGCTGTCTGCATGCCAACAAGTCTCACCAGTTATTGCAAGACCAGAGCTAGATTTAAAAAGAAATGCTGTAAAATACACTGGTTATTCACAGGCTTGAGTAACAGGAAACAAATCTAAGTACCAATGTGGTTTATCTTTATTTTGCTGAATGAAACACCCATTCCCTGTGTCAAGATACCATCAGGCCAACAGGCTGAAAGGAGTGTGACATCCCTGGACTGAAATGACCACTGCCACTATTTTCTCATGGTGCTTCTGTAAAGTGAAAAACATATCCAGCTTGGTTTGCCTGCTGTTCAACTCTTATGCTGAAATAAGTCAACATTAAATTTTAAAGGAGCGCAAATTTTACTTCATCTTTTTCTTTTTTTTCCCCCTAAGCCATCCCTAAGATCCTCAGCATAAATCACCATCTTAGACTTTTTCACATGTATACCCTATAGACTAAGAAGCAGATTAGTTCAGAAGTGTTAGAAAATTGAACCACTATAATATGCATTCAGCTTCAACACATTTATCCAGATCTGGTCTCAAAGGCATTTCCTCACATTCCCTTCCTTTTAACAAGAGTCACAGATTAATTACTGTGAGAAGTTCATTTTCTTATTCTTATTCTTCAAGCAGCAACAATCCCATAGTCACCTATTAACCATCACACTTTTCTTGTTCATGCTTTCTCCCATGACCGTCTGATTTTGTAAAATCTAGTCCAAGGATATAACAAAAAACCAAACAAAAATCCACACTGGAATCAGAACATAAGAAAACATCAAAATCTTTCTTGGAAGGTGGATAACAAGAAGAAACAGTGTTCTTTCTCTCTCTTTGTCCTGTTCAGTTAGTTTGCTTTAAAGACCACATGTAAATTTGTTCATCTAATGAGATCCTTTTCCAGATCGGAACAAAAAAATGCACCGGCTCTTTGGCATGATTCAATACCTCACACATCTGTATAATCCATAAGTGTATGAATTTGTATATAGTATAGTACCATACATTATACCATTAATATGTAAATAGACAAACTTTGTAAATCTTTGTGTCTAGAACATACAGTCTCAAAGAGACTTCCCAGGACTCAGATGACAGAATTAAGTCCTGACTTAGACTTTATAAAATCCTATGTGTAAGTATTAACTCAGGCAACTAGTCTGTAATTAAGTTGTAAGTACTTAGTGTGTTAGCCCTCCTAAGGAAAGAATCCAGGTTAACAGAAGAAACTGTTAAAGTTATCTTCGAGGAAGTTTAGAAAGAGATTTTGTGTAAGTTCTAACTTCAGAAATGCTTTGAAATTATGACTGCTTAAGAACACAGAGCAGAAGAATCTTATGCCTACAAGCACAAGAGGCAACTAGAAGTTGTGTTAATCGTGTAGCTTACCACAAGTAGTATCTTATCAGATGCTGTTATTGCACAAATTGGATCTGTTGTTCCCTGAAAGTATACAAGTGGTATCAGTATCAGTTTTACTGCAAATTAAGAATGCCCTGCTAAAGAAAGAAGGTTTATTTAAATAAACAAGAATGTTGCTAAGTATCCACATGAAAAGGGGCTATCAAACATTGTCAGCATACAGTATATGGATAGTTTATGGTATTAGTAGCCTTTGCTATGGGAACCATGACAATAATATTAACAGCTTCCTTTCTCGTCCTGCCCATCCCTCCAGAAAAATAAGAAACCCAAAATGTAACAGGTGTTTAGCAGAAAACACAAGAAAGCAACAATCCTAGACTTGTGAGGCTTGTCAATTAATAATTTCAGGTATATTACTAAGGACAGCCAGCACTTGCACACACACCTGAAGGGAAAACAGCCAAAAATATTAGAAAAGATCACAAAGGATATTGAGTATCAACAAGGTTATATTTTGTTCCAGTAAGGGGAGCTGCCTCTAACCATGAAGACAGCAGCTGTCTACATACTGTACCCCAGAATATACTTTTTCCATGTTTCCTATAGTTGGCTGTACATTTCCAGTAAGACATAATGACACAGTAACAGCACCAGCCAGAGGGAAGAAACATAACACTTATGTACAAAAGGTAGAAGTAAAAGAAAGTTTAAGCACAACCACTTCTACTAATGAAAATCACTGAAAATAAATAAATCAACACTAACTACTGCTCTTTCAAGCTACCAGTGACACCACAATAAACTAGTTCAAAACATCACTCACTTCAAAAGCTCTGCTGTAATCAAGGTGTCCATCTCCAGACCCTGAAGAGGTGTCATCAATATGATAGATCCTGTAGAGAAGGAAAGTTAGAAGAAAAAGTGAGTCCAAAGAAAGGATCATCTTTGGTAGCATATAGGTATGTCCTTGGAGAAGAAACAATTGTAATTGGAGAAGACAATAAAAGCTATGCCTGTTCTTATGTTCCAAAGCATCCCCTTTGATAAACCTGCTTTGTACTGATATAAAGATATGGCAACTGCTTTCACTTTCACAGCCCCGAATGGTCTATTCCCCTATGATCTGTAAGCTTTCATCCTGGAACAGTAAGTTCCTGCAAACCATCAACCACCCAGTTGTCTCTTTTCAAACATACACCATAATTACAAAGAGTTTCACCTTCACATCCACAAAAACTTATATATTACTGTATTATTCAGTACTTACTCCTAAGTTCTCTTTTGCCTCAAAATGTAGCATTAGGAAAGATTTTAGAATGCTAAAATCACCATTAATGCTGAATTACGACTATTTAAATATTTCAATATTTTTATCAATTTATAATCTTGTCCAAGGCTAGAACATCCAGGTCCTACAACAATGTAAGTTATTACACCATGTACAAATAATTACTCATTAGTAGGGATATATGGTGACAGGAGATGGTAGATTTATAGAAAGATGATATAGTGTCTCTATGGAAGAACACACAAAATAACACAAAAGAAAACCATAACAAAGTTGCAAGCTTGTGGAGGTGACAGAAAAATTAATGCCACAAATGAGCACCTGGGAAGGAAATATTTTAGAAGCAAAACAATGTTGACTTTGGTTTGTTTGGTTTGAGAGGATAAAAGTCCCTACAAGATTAGTCGTCAAAGCCACAATCAGACACAAATGTATTAGAGAAGAGCCAGCTGGACAGACTATATTCTTACAGGCAATGACAGACGACAAGCAGTTCAAGTTATCACAGGGAATAGAGCTGCTTGGAAACTAAGAGCATGGAGGAGAAACAGGAGAGGGGCAAAAAGGCATCAAGACACACGGCTCCGTAAGGAAAGCATGCAGCAAGCAAATGGAGACACTGAACAGGAACTAATTCAAAAATATCTAGGGAATTTGGATAACAAACACACAGTTGTTATAAAAAACTAGTATTTCATCTTACAGGCCTGCAAGTCAACAAACCTGATTAGAAAAACGAGAAGACAAGGGTTTGCATTTTAGACATGGCAGAATCCACCTTATCAATGACACGAGTGCAGAGCAAGAGAAATGACAAAGCCTGAAGACAAACCTTTCCCTGCCCTCTTTCCTGGTCCGTGCCAGCTGATTGATTTCCATGGCTGTGAGCTTCTTGGCCACCCGATACTGCCAGACGTAAAACGCTTCTCTGGAAGCCGCGATCACGTGCGTTTTGGTCATTGTGACGAACAATGGCTCTGTTACAAAACCCAACGAGTTGCAAATTTAGAGCAGCAAGCATTGGAGTAGATGCTAATTCATAAGTTTTTTCCAAGATGGATGAAAGCATATGCCCATACATTTAAAGCAAAAAACAACAACCAAAAAATCCACCCACACACAACCTAACAGCAGTTTTCATTAGCTGGTAACAAGTTTCACAGAGGCCTTGGGGCCTTGTCCAGAAGAACAGAGAAATTCTTTAAAAGTTTTTATTCTACCATTAACACTTTTCTTCCTACTATTTCAGCAAATCTTCCTGTGCTGATGCAGAAAACATCAAATACATACAGACAAACTTTCAGGTTAATGACCAGTTAGTTCAGGAATATCTTGAATCTTCTTAACAAGACCTATTAAATACTTCTATATCTGACACATTTAAGGCTATTCAAAAGTTGATAATCTAGAAGAGGTTCTTCTTAAAATCAGTTCATAAATTTTAAGTTAGACAAGACCTAGAAATGCTGTTTGTACCTTAGTTAACAGCTGGGCCAAATATCAATTCTTTATCTGAATGGCAACAAATTAAATATTTAGCAGACTCTACACTTAGTCTTATTTTATTATACCAAAAAATCACAGTGTAGGAATGCAAAGTATTTCCTTACTTCAGCCCTAAGCCCACTTAGAATATGTGCACAAATTGAGTATCTCATTCCTGCTGTCCATGCTCAGAGAAAAAAAAAAAAAACAAAAACCAAAAACCAAAACCAAAACAGTGAAGGCATAGAAAAATGAAAAAACCTAGTATGCAAATCACTCAGTGTCTTTCAGTTCCACAAGTAAATCATTTTGATACCAAAAAACCCCCCAGATAAATTCAGAAGAATTGTGCAAACCAGCCTGGTAGTGGAACACTGAGTCACACAGATAACATGATGTGAGCACAAAATACAATTCTTTTACAGTGAATCTCTTTTGGTTTTTTTCCCCTCTGTATTTTAGCACAGAACAGAACTCTGGAGGGAGCTATAAGCCTGCCACATTGAAGAGCAGTGCTACAAGAGACAGATGGGGGAAGATTGGTTGAACAGATTTCATTTCTTTGAAACCAAGAGGATTATATAAGCTACCCGATGGCTGCAGAATACTTTTTAGTAAAAATGTCAGTACTGGGTAAGAAGGCTTAGTGATGATGCTTAACATGTGAGCAGCACAGTTGTTTACATTATATGCAACTCGGTGTATTTAATGTACTTATAACACATTCATTTCAATAATTAGTCACGTCCAAACTGATACAGTCCCCTGTTTCATCAAAAACATTAATAAATTCTATGTATTTACTCTGTTCTTTTATTAACTTCCCACTGTATGTACCGTAACAATCAATGCTTTTATCCTTTAAAAATGAAACATAAGAATCTCCTGACCCGGGAGGTAATAAGGTTTGCTCAAAGCACAACATTTTTGTACTAAGCCTTATATTCGGACTTGAATTAGTCAACATTTGAGTACTTGTGGGCCAAGACAATGTTAAACCACATTGCCATACCCACATCTGAAAGCCATGGGCATTCCTCACACTCACCAGGTGACGCCCCTTTTGACTTACAGCTTCCACAGAGCCTAAACTTGCTCATTTGTGCACACCTTGAAATAGCCCAATCTGGGAAAAAAGGTTGTTCACATAAGCTCTGTTGTGATCCAGAAACAAGACAGCAAAGCATCCATGCTTTATCCAAGGGAATACAATCAATTAGGCATTTTATGAACGTGCCTAAGACTAAACTGACTGTTACAGCCAAAAAGCACACACACGCCAACCCCTGCCACATTTTCCTGCCACTTCTTTCATGTCAGCTTTAGCAGCAGCTGGACAACAGAGTAAGTTGGATCAGTTCATTCATCTAACTGACCTCAAAATTAAATAAATAAAAGATTATATTAAGTTGGATTAAAGAGAAAATCACAAATGCTGGAGCAGGCAGGAATGAGCAGCCAGCATGGAGGGCAAGGCCTTCCCTTCTTTGCAACAGGAGGCTCAGCGATGACTGGATTTGAGCCAAACGTGAAATCACAGGGCACAGCACACAGACACAATCATCAGCATCAGATTCATTCAAAGCCACATCTGGAAGAGCAGCATCTCTATGTGGGAATTGATGCTTTTACAAAATTGCCTGTATAACTTCAACAATTGCATAAAAGTAGGACACATGGCTTTTTTTTCTAGAATTGCTTTAGCATTTTATATTGGTCAGTCATTGAACAAGAAAACACAAACAGAAAAATCTGTGGAAAAAGAAACTAAAATCCAAGTCTAGAGTGGGCACTATGAAACACTTTTTACAGAGGGGGTAGTCACACATTGGAACAGCTTTCTAGAGAGGTGGTCAGTACCCCAAGCCTGTCAGTGTTGAAGAGGCATTTGGACGATGCCCTTAGCTACATGCTTTTGGTCAGCCCTGGAGTGATCCTGGACTGGCTGATCCTTGTCAGTCTCCACCAACTGAAAGTATTCCCTTCCACCTTCTCACCTCAGAGCCTTCCACACTGGGCTGTGCTCTGCTCCTAAAATGTTTTCCTTCTTGACTGTGTAACAGCATAAATTCAACATGAGGGAAGAATGTGCCAGCCACTCCAAGTTTGAGCTGTTGCTGGGGCAGAGAAGGAAGGAATGGGATTTGTCATTTCCTAGGAAAGACAATATGCTCATTTCAATCCCTTCAGGATCCCTAGAATCCCTTTCCAGGCAGCTGGTTTAATTACCTAAGTTTCCTTCAGTGTAGGGAAATACCATCTTATACAGCAACACTGACTTACCAGCAAGTGCTGCTCACCTGAGCATCAGTGCCCTTCACAGAACCTGTGCTCTGACTATTAAGCAGACGGAAATGCAAGCACCTAAAGTCTGAAGGAGGCAAGAGATTTGGACACTCCTCTGCTCAGCACTTCCTCTGCACAGCAGCTTTCCATGCTCAACATGTAAACTTCTGAAACTGTTTAGTTCTTCCTGCTGATTTTGCAGATACCCAACTTCAGTATTAATATCTTAATATTTAATATTCAGACACTGAAAATATGTGAGGAAAACATTTAAACAGGTGCTTTACTTTTCAGTGACCAAATGCTGAAAAGGACTAAACAAACCATCCCCATCAAAACAACTCCAACGTGTGAAACAACTGCCCTTTAAATTCTCTCTGGACCTCCTTTCTCTTCTCACCTCATTTCTCTTCACTATTCCTTCATAATGCCTCCTCCCTGAAGGAAAGAAACTTTCTTTCCTGTATATCCAGGAATCTTGAATAACCTACAATGTCTGCATTTCATCCACACACACTCCATCTCACTTCAAAACTGTTAGAAAACACCTGCTTCAATGTCTAATCTTCTTGTAAAAACAGTAGACAGAAAACAAACTTACTGCATGACTACATTACTTCACCACATGAAAAGGCTGAGACGCTTTTTAGTCTATGAGATAGGATACACAAACACAAGAAAGACAAGTAATGCCACCTAAATCTGATGGAAAGGAAGCAATCTGACAGACAGACAATACTAAACTGTTGTTTTCATACAAGTCTTTTACAGCCTGTTCCTGAGAAACTGGAATGAACTTAGTCTAATCAATAAATCTACCTAATTTTAGAGCTTGATTCAAATATCTCTCTACAAGTGTTGGCTCACAAATGGAAGAAAATGTCACACAACAGCAGGGACAACTGAACATGCTGGGACATGTGGGACAACTCATGAACAACCACAGTTTACAGACCATAAATACTCAAAATCCATTATAATTTACATTAAAAGGATCAACTAAGTAACAGCAACTCAAGTGCTGTTTTACACATAGTTCAGTCATCGCTGCTAAGGCATCCAGGAGGGAGGCAAGAAACCTGGGCATGACTCCAGCTCTGCCTTTAATCCACCTGTATGTTGGTCAGGCTGTTGTATTAATTTCACTGGGTGCTAACACATACTTGAAAGATAACTCAACACTTCACTATGTCAGTGCTCCTAAGCACATGTAAGAAGATGATATAATCCAGCCTGAGTGACCTTTTCTTAGCAGATACCATCTGTTGTGTTTCCATTAAAAAGATATTATATAACAAGATATTTAACCTTCTGTAGTGTATATTTAGTTATTCATCAAAGGACTTTGACAGAAAGCCTGTGAGCCTGTAAAACAAGCACAGAAGACACTGTGTTGGTTAATTTTTGTGCCAGAGTAGGATGGAATGCAGTAATGTTAGACAATGAAAAAAAGAGTAATTTATGGGCTAGCAAACATGAGCTATTGTGAAGGACCTCAAACGCAAGGCACAGGAAGCACAGGAAGCAAAATGCCTTTGGACAAAATAAAAAGCAGTATGAGGAACAGTGGAAAGTGTAACCAACCATCAATGTCTAAAGAAAGCTGAAGTGATGGCCCTTCATCAGATAATGACTGATTAATCCTTTTTTGCCATTGTTAACAGAGACAAGCATTAGAAAGCTAATGACATAATTAAAAATTCAACAGACTAAAGGAAATAAGCACTTCTTTTTTTGAGCCTTACTTGAGCGACTGGCTTAGAGCCCACCACCATAAGATTTACATCTCCTGAGGGTGAATCAAACATTGCATAATGTCACAATTACTTTGTCATTAGGAGATTAATAGTGCTTTGTTGAAACAGTATTATAAAATATTATAAACTGACAATTCAGACAAATTGTGCCTTAACACACATTCTCAGATGCATTATTTAAATAATCTGGCAGCTACTTAGCGTCCCTAGATGAGCAGCCTTTTTTCTCCACTATCAATCTTCTACCAGGACAAAGTCCAAGAGGCTTTCCCCAAGAGGCCTGCAAGACACCAAAGTCTCAAGGAGAAGTAAACCCTTTATGCTCACTAGAGCTCCAGGTGATTCTTGTTTCAACAAGGGGCAGTCTGCTAGAAACCAAAAAGTGTGTGTGTTCAACTTGCAGTAGTTACAGGCAGTCAAAAAGTATAGTTCAGGCTCATGGCAGTGAAGAGAACACACTCAAGAAAAGGCAGGAGCACAGAGATACCAAGTGGTCTGTTGAGGACATCCTACAGCATAAGAAATCATTTTTTCTCAGCACTTATGAAAATCAAATAAAGTAACAACCTAAGTGTATTTAAGCCACTCTGAGAGACAGCACTTAGAACTCCAAAACAAGAACAAGAGTTCAAAACAAAACTCATCTAACTTTTTATGGACAGAACTTAATGTAACAATGTATCAGTTAACTAAAAGAAAATAACCTGAAAAACTGTATCGGTAGAAAGAAGAGAAAAAAAAGAATTTCACAAACAGATAATAGCATGTTTTGTAAGTCAGTAACACCCCTCCAATTATCTTGAGGAAGAGATTAAGTTAATTTTACTTTTTAACTGCTTATATCTTAAACTATTAATAATGACTCTCACCTGATAAATTATTTAATGCTGATTCTCCTCATTTATAAACAGAACAAAAGGTCAATGATTTTTTTGGAAATCATGTATCAACTGGAATCTTAGAAGAACTTTCAGAAAGGTCTTCTGCCCTTAAGGTTTTACAAGGTCTTCTCTCTCTATTGACTTCTGCAAGGCCAGACAGCTGCTTAAGATCAGCATGCTGTCAAACTGGAACAATTACACTTCCTACTGCCAAGAAGCTCCAACTGTGATAAACAGCATGATATACTGTACAATAGGACCTTGACTATGTACAGCTGTCAACCTCTCACACAAACTGACCTTATGTTGTAAATATTTCTAGTTGTTCTATAAAGTTGCATTTTCAAATGTTACAGAAAGAGGAAAATAACTATGATGAAACCAGCACAATGTGTTCCAAAAGAGTTGCATTTATAGGCATTTTCTTTTCACTTATGCCTTCAGTCCCTTCTGCAAGTTTGGAGAGCAAACTTTAAAGGAGTCTTACAGCATGCATGTATTTTCAAAAAAAGGTTGAATCTTTGGCTGTGTTTACCACACAGCAATGAAAGGCTCACTTGTAATGTTTTAACTACTGAGGCTACAGAAAATTTTCAGGACTCAAAAATGTAAATATTCCTAACCTCAAGTATTTGCCCATCTATGAGGCTGACAGTTATAATGCCCAGCATTTTCACAAGTGAACTCACTTTAGGAAAAAGCATTGCAAATCTCTGCACTAAACTGGTTCTCCAATACTGGAGGGAACAGCAGCAGACTGCAGAAAGCTTCGTTATGCTAAAGGAAGAAATTGTTTAATCTCTTCAGCACAATTCAAATACAGTTGGAATAACAACAGCATTTTTCAATTAAATAGCCTTTCTTTTTAACTGTTTCCAGTTACTGAAAAAGATTATTTTCTTGTGTACAGGCAGCTGTAGGAGATGGGTCATACTGGCAGAATCATAAAGAAACCTTTATTTATAATGTAAATAAAACTCTCACAGATTCAGAAAGTTCACATAAACAGAACACTAGAAAAATGCAAAGCAAAGAGTTTAAACGCAGAGTTAGAGGTGTTATATGCAAAGCTAATTTTAACAGTGAGTGGGATTCATCTCACCTAATTTTAGACATCTCTGACAGAGATGAGCTGGCTGCCCTGGGCTTCTTTGTACCCAATGGAGAGTAAAAAGACCCCCTTCATGAATGATTCACTCAACTTATTTCAGATGTCAACTGCAGAAATGAGAAGAACTACTCCCTCTAAATCCCTGAATCTGCCTCCCACCCACTCCCACCTGCCAAGTAAGAACAGGAAACTACTGGGCACATACAGTGTAGACATCTGATCAGGAGCAGAGACAGGATGGGGGGGACAAAACAGGCACCCAACTCACACCACCATCACCCACCACATCATCTTAGTTCAGTGCTTATGTTGTTGGGATTCTGATTTGGGTTTAGGGTTTTTTGTGGGGGAGGGGAAGGCGGGGGCATTGTTTGGTTGTTTTGTTGCTGTTTTTTCCTCCATTCTTGGTAAAACTTCGATATTGAACTTCTCGGACACGTTATTCCTTAAGATTCTGATACGGCCCCCCTGTTGCAAAAGGTGGCAAGAGGACATCAAAAAGACATAAACAGAAATCACAAGACTAAAACTACCACAATATTTCATACACTTTCAATAGGACAAAGTAGTCAAACTCATTCATCAGAGCATACTCTTCATTTTATTTATGATCTACAATATAGGGCATGAATTTCACAAAATATGTATGACTCACAGCTGATTTCCTCCTGCTATCACTGAAAAACTGAACATTAGAAAATGATCCTTACAAACTTAGTTAATATATAATAAAGAATAAAACTGTTTAGAAGCACTGGTTGAGGAAAATAACCATCTTTATGATCTCAATTATTTCTAGTCTTTGGTTGATTTTTTTTTTCCTACCTATACTCTTCTATGAATTGTTGTTACTTGTTTAATAGTTCTTCACCTTACTTTCCTCATCATTTCTATCTTACCAAAACTTTGCTAGACACTTTACCCATCAATTTTATCAGACAGAATGACTGCTTGTTGTTTAATATTAACACCAAGTATTAGCACTATGGCTTGGAACTAACTTCTCTACTGAGACTAATTTAGCCAGAAGAGTTTCTTTTTGAAGAGACGATAAAACAATGGCTCTAGAAGGCAATTTACATCAAAAAAAATTCATGAGGTTTCTTGTCATAATAGAGTCTTCTCTCTCATTCAAAAGAAATAAATATTTTTATAAATTTAAATCAATTATTTAGCCTTTCAACAAAACAGAAGAGTTAATCAAAGAATCAAGCTTCAAAAAGAAAATTGCCAACAGGGTTCAGAGCGTCTACTCTAAATCCAAATTCAGATCTATTTGGGTAACAAACCAAAAATAAAGCAAAAACCGTAACAAATAAAAGTGGATTCAATAACCAGAAAACTGATTAATTTGTCTGTTTGTCTACAATTCCCTAATCTGTTTAAAGGGAAAATAATCAATGGTCTTTATTCTCAAGCAAAACTCACAGAAAACAGTGGTTTGCAATTACTTGGCAATGTTCTGTACCACACCTGCAGCAAACAAGCAGTAAGGAAGGCCTGGAATTCAGCACTAGTTAGGATTTGGGGGTGTTTTCATACTTCTGTTATAATCCACTGATTTTTTTTAAATTGAATTTTAATTTATAATCTGAAAGTACTTCGATAAAACAACTGTGAGGAAGATAAGGAAAATATATTATCAACACTGAAATACAAGAAATTCATGTTTAAGATATCTGGGAAGCAGCAACAAGTTATTTTTTAATAAAAGTCCAAATCAAATTATTTCACTTCCTCTGATACATCTGGACCCTTTTCAAAGTACATTTTCTTAAAAAGAAGTTGAATTACCACTGTTGTGAAGGAAAATCTGAATTGCCAAAAATGCTCCATTAGAAAAAAAAGAAATAAAGAAAAGTAGCAATTTTTAAAAATTCTATTATCCATAATTTGCATTAACTAGAAGAATCAGTTTAAGTTTAGCCAATTTGACAAGGCATATGACTGGTTTTATAAGCCATTATCTGTATTAAGAGATAACTAACAGGTCAAGTCCAACACAAATTACAGAATAAGACTATTGCAAGTTGCTTACCAATATCAATATATTTTGGGTCCAAGGGTGTGCCAATAGAATTGCAGAGAACCAGCACATACTGTATGGAAATAAAAGCAAGGTAGAAATAAATTGCTACCACACTTTTTGTAAATTAGTAAGCTGTACAAAGTTTTCTGTGAAGGTGCATCTCATACCCACGTCACACATTCTAATGCTCATCAGCAACAGAAAACAGAAAGACCATGACTGCAGCAAATACAGAGCAGCGTAACCATCAGAGTAATGAACTATTTGCCAATTAGCACTATAAATGAAGAACAAGCACAAAACAGGCAGGTAACCAGCTGCTTTATGCATGGGAGCAAATCTACCAGACAAAATCCAACAGGTAGGAGGTACCACCAGCACATCCACAGACAACACATGAGCAAGACAAGCAGTGTCTCCCCTGCTGCTGTGTGAGGCACACACTGCGAGTATTTACAGGCATGATACATCACTGACTCAGGGACTTAACTCTCATCAGCTGCTCATGCAAAAGATAATCTAATAAACTCCCAGCAGTTAGGATCTTTGTTCTATCCTTTGCAGATCTCCATCTCCTTGAACCTCCAAGAGGGTAACAGTGTAGGGAGAATTGTCAGTAAGGCTCTCCCTCTGCCTTGCAATATTAAAGATAGCACAAAAGTGGTAAGTTTTTTTAGTTTTGCCGTTCTTGTAATCCCACTGGGGAAGGCTTTGATAGCACAGGTACCTCAGAGATTGGGCTGTTAAATTCAGGAAGGTGCAAATACGCAACAATTCACTAGACACCAATGCTTCATTGTTGTAGCTTATGTATTTATTTCTCCAGATCTAAATCAAGGATTAAATACCTTAATGCTTATTGCATAGGGAAATGCCTTGAATGAGAAGTGTGGAAATTAAGGAGCAACTTATACTGTCAAGTCTTTAAACTTAAAATAAAATAAATAAAACATACAGGGCTACCAATATGTGAATTGCCCAAGAGGTGTTACCCTGACTCTCTAGGAAATGAAAGATAATTAGTTTTTCGTGGCTCTTTCACCTCCTGAATAATCAATGTAATTGTGGTAGCAGACTACAGTAACTGTACAGCTACCCTTTTAAACTGATCTATTGACAGCTTATTCATCACATGACAGCAGCTCAGTTTAGCTTTTCATCTACTGTAGGAACTTCATTCTTTCAAAGAAAAAGAGCTAAACATGGATTTCTTTTTATTAAATAATTTTCTCCCTGGTTTGGCCACCAATAAACACCTCACAAAAATAGTATTTTTATTTCTTTGTTCATGAGTTAAACTTTGCACCAGCATTCTCAAATTTCTGTTTTCCAAAAAAATATGTTGTGCCTCTGCCTTTGTAGGAAAACACACATGGCGTTTTTAACTCTCTATTTTTTATTTCCATCATGTTTACATTAGTTCTTCTCTGGTAAATTATCCCCACATTCACTCTACAATAAATTTCTTTCTTATGCCCTTTCTAGTCATTTCTGAGACTCCAAGTCAGTAGATCAGAGCCTGTCAAGGCACGATGGAGTATCCAAGCCAGGCTGTATGACCCACACAGGGTGGTACCAGGGCAGGGAGTTTCCACTGTCTGATTTATCCTGCCTTGCTATGGATATCAACATGAAGTCCTTCTTAACTTACTGACATATCTACTTGCAATATCTTTAAACAGGTCCTGCTGAAATTAGGACTTTTTTTTTCCCATTAGCTATAGCTGTACATTCTGCCAATTTGAAATCACAATTCTAATGACCAAAATCTCTTGTAATCAAATCAGTTTTTCAGAACTCTAACGAACTGCTACCCATAAGCCTATGCACTTCACTTCCTAAAACCTGGCAACTCACAGTGTTAATAATTACACTGGAGCCATTTCAAAACAAATGAAAGGTCCTTAATATCTGTAATTTTCAGGTGCTAAAATTAAATCTCTTATTTATGCTCAATAAAGTTACACTAAGTCTCTCTACTGTTTGTTTCCTCCTTTAAAATTACAACCCAGAAAAAATATTCTTTTATTGCACTCAACTTCACCAAACGTTTATGGCCACATATCCTATGTTTTCAGTCCATATGACAGTATACCATTTATTGCACAATGAAGCAAAGCAGAACTAAAGCATGTTTGGAGTTTTTTACCATGGCACCAAATGACTCTGTCTCATGCTCCTCCTTTGCAAGCAATATATAAGTGATACAGAAAATAACTCTGAAGTGATTGAGTAAGAAAAATCGTGTAACAGTATCACACTAACTGAACATTCATTAACCAAAGGATACATTTACCACTTGTGATTACATGTAAAATAAATTAATAAACAAAGCAGTTTGCAGCAACATGTAATTTATATCACTTAAGAAATTGCCCTTTTTTTTTGCATTTCTGACTGATTAAATATTCATTACCATTCTGATGCTTTTAGCTTGTCTCTAGACAACTGTTCTAAGTATTTCTAAAGAAACATTAATTTGGAAGGCTGCAGTTTTTATTAGGTTACTAATGGTTACAAGGAGTTGATCTGTAGATGCACTTAATCAGCCACTTTGTTATTTGTTGGGGTTCTTTGTTTTTAAACAGTGAGCCTATTCAAGTGCCATTCTGTCAAATGACAACTGACACAACTCTAAGACAGATTCAGACTTTTACACTTCATTTTATTCTGGCTGTAAAGAACTGACATGTGGAACAAAGCATTTCAAGTGAAAATTAAAAGACAGATTTTACCTGAGGCTGATTTTCATCTGCTTTGGTTGCTAAAACACAGAAGTCCCCATAAGTTGTTATGGAAATAAGGCTCTTGACATATTTCACATATTTCTCATTGTTTTTTGTGTCCCAAAAGACTACACAGCATTCCGGGCGATCCGGTCGGGTATAGGCATAAACAACAGTATTGGAGCAGTAACCCCACTGCCAAGAAAAGCAATGTTGACAAAGCCAATCAGAAATTATAAGCATTCAATAACAAATTGTTCACAGGCATGAAAGAAAGAGTTTATTTCATACATACAATCAGCATTCAATATTTTTTACCTGTCAAGTGACAAACTGATTTGTTAAAAGTATGAGAACACAGCTCAGGCAATAAGATATTGGCATAATAATAAACTGGCAAAAGAAGCCTTTCTATCATGCAAAGTAACCTCAGAATTGGAGGATCAACCTCAAAATGTGACAAGATCTCACTTTACCTTGTTTCTTCCTTGTTCAGCAGGTATGCAGAAATACCCACTGATGACGGGTTTTGCCATGAAAATGCTGGCTTTGTGACTACTGATTTGGAAACCCAAAGTTCATTTCCCAAAGGAAATATAATAAATACCTTAAACAGTGCAATTCCAGAAGCAGACAAATTAAACAATTATATAGGAGTACTGTAATAACTCACATCACCTCTTCCATCTCAGTACCATGAGAAAACCCCTCCCTTCCTCCCAAAAGAATATAATTATTCCTCTAACAAGTAGGAGAAAGGGCAAAAAGGCAAAAGAAACAGAACACACATGAGGATGCATTTTATTGCATTCAACCGATTTAAAGCACAGAATTTAATAATGAAAATCCTTTCTAATACAACAGAATCAGAAAATATCTCAGAAAGGGGGTGAAGCTGTCAAATAAATGAGACATAAAGCAAACCACTTGAAGATGATGATGCAATTGTAGAAAAACTAATAGAATTCTCTGCATCAGCATCTACTAGAGAGAGAGAAGAGAAAGCTTATTAGTGCTGGCAAGAGAGGTTCCCACACTCTTCAGGAAATGAAACCAAGACGATAAACTACAGCATAAACAGAAGAACTTCTAGAATAGATCTACAGACTCTTAATTAGTATTACAACTCCACACAAACTATGAATAGTTCAAAAAAAGATGAGCTCAATTCATAGTTTTTACTGTCATGTTAATTTAAAAACCTCTTTCTCTTATTATACTTTATTGAAAAATAGAGGAAAACAGATTATTCAGTACATTGGTAATGTGATATTAACTCTTCATCTCCAGGTCATTAATTCCAATCCAGCCTAAGATAATTACAGCTTTGAATCACTCCTATTTAATAACTGTCACTTTTAGAATATCTAGTTCCTAAAGGGAGTTACTGATATAATCAGAACACAGCAGAAGTAATGTGTATTATTTATTGAAGGAAAACATGTATCATTCACCATAAAAATATTTAACATTGAAATAGAGTACCCTACCAACATATTAAGAGTTTATCTGCTGCAGAAATAATGTAATTTAAACACATCTTTTTCCATTTCAACTATGCAAAATGGGGTGGGGGGGAAGAAGAGTTCACACACGCAGTTTCTAAAACTAAGGTTTCAAAATATTATTAATTTGTAAATTGTGCCAGATCTTGAAATACTTGTGGTCTCCTAGATACTGATGAGTTTAAGAAAAAGCAACAGGCCTGTGTTCCAGCTGTTACACATTTCCCAGAATAAACATTAGGTAGCATTTCCTGAAAGACTAATTTCCAGCTCAGATTTCCAAAGTCTTTTCCAGACGATTTACGACAAACTATTTCAAATTGCTTCCTAGCAGATTTGTGTTTACAACTCCCTGACCAATGATTTTTCACAACCAAGTGGAAGAATACATTTCAATATAGCTGCAGGATGTTCCTCCCATTACACTCTCTCTCTCTTTAATTACAGTGGCTACACACTGATGATTAAAGAACATATCCTGCGCTGGGGAAAAAGAAGTATACAATACTGTACACTGGACAATAATAGCTATTATTTGTTAAACTGTAAATTTAAGTGAAATAGTCCTAACTCCTTCAAAAAAAACCACCAAATGAAAAAACTCGGGTGGTGGATAAGATAAAACATTCTTTAGAATTAGCTGAACACATACTTGTAAGGAGTATACTGGGAATTGAAATGTAAGTAGGAAGTACATCTATCAGGTTGCACTCATTCCTATTGTTCAGGTTTCTATACAACTTTCCTGGCTCAAATAAATAATTCACCACCAAAAAAAAAGACAGTAAAAGTAAGGCTCAAACAATTCCTATCGCATCACTTAGCTCAACCTAGTTAACCAAACAGCAGTGAAAACACAGCAGCCTTACCTAACGACATCCTCAATTCCTACCAAATTTAGAATCATGCCCAATTTAACAATGCATACATTTCCTTATTGTGAAAAGCCAAATGCATTGTAAAGGCAATGGCTAAGTCACTGCATCACCAAGACAGATGCTCACATTCCCCTAAAACTTCAAGTCAGTAGTGCTGATCAAGCTGTAATCATAAGTTAAGCTAATACTAATTTCTTATATATATACATACACACACACACGTATGTATGCACAGTAGAGCAAGCTACTTTTTCAACCTGATCAGAAAGAGAATAAATAACAGGAAACTTATTAATACAATTAACTTTCACATTACTACATACCTTGTAATGTGGACGAATGTTTGCAAAATATATGTAATAATCAACAGCCAGTGCAATTTTCAGTCCACCTCCCTCCCAGGACAAGGAGGATATCTGTTTGCCAGGAACTTTCAGTGTACGTAAGTGCTGGGTTAGAACAAGGAAAGAAAAAGATTCTGAATTTATCACAGGAAAGCCACTCTAGAATACAAATACAACAAACAGTTTTGATAGTTGATGAAAAAAACGCCATAGATATTCTTTACAGTACCCCATAACAATTCTCAAATTGCAACACATATGCAAAGAGAGAGATATTTAAGGTGTACACCATAATGTTCTTTCACCTCAGGTTTGGTTTGTTGTTTTTTTGTTTGTGTTTTATTTCTCCAGAGAGAAATTAAAAACAAGACTCAGTGATAGTTCAATCTTACAGAAAGAAACAGTAGATGGAGAAAGTATAAATATTATTTCCTTTGGCTGGTAATTTGAATCACCTTTATAACTTCAGTCATGGCTAAAACACAGCAATAGTACTGATCCTGACACGCCTCAAAAGTTTCACTGATGCTGGAAGTGTATTAGTCAGTTCATGTACAACACCCTTAACTACAGCTGATAGCTTAAACAAATGAAAACATATCCCTAATCTATGTCAAGAGCATGCAACGCATTAGCTGCATATGTACACAATTTTCAGTGAGGCAATGGACATTTTCATCTTCTCTATCCCCTTTCCAAAAGAATCTAAGAAAGGCAGTTGGTACACTTTCCATCTTTTTTCAAATATCTTTATTTTGCTGAAGAATTTTAAATTGAATCAAGGAAACAATTAGAAAAAAAAAATGTTTTCAAAAGCTATAACCTTAGTCCCAGAGAGCACTTGTTTGTGGGTACCCTTTTAGTTTCAAATAATATAGACGTATGTAATAAAAGAAACACTTATCTACTATTTACTGTACTTTTTTAAATAATCTTAGGCTTTAAAAAATACATTTAATTGAGTACAGCACTGATACTTATGCTCAGATCTAACTTTCCTTTTGAGGGCATAACTTTGTGCCTAAGGAAACTGCTACCAATGAACTTACACAGTTCAGTACATATTTCGTGCCTTTGACCAGATGCAAATACCAAGTCAAAATACTGGTCACACATTATTCACAGAAAATACCATCTTCCAAAAAGTTAAGTCCATATCTGAGTATCAGAACTAGTACAAAACAATTCTAAAACCTGACGAATTTACTTCTGAACACTAAATACAAAATTTGGAACACCAGTTTCAGTTAATCTGAAGGACATTAGCAACCAGAGATGTAACATTATTGCCAAAACCTTTGGTTCCATTAAATACTTTCAACTAAGGAACACCCTACAGATGATGTTGGATCTTAATCCCTTTCACAGCGTAGCTCAGAGCTGGCTAGTACTTCCTCTGTACAAGAGACAAACTTCATCACACTCTGATACATAACACTAACTTACTGATTTTCAGATATATTACTAAAAGGGAAGGGATATTACCTGGCAAGGCAAAAATAGCACAACAAAAATATATCGACCAGTTGTCTCTCAACTATCAAACATTTAACGTACTATAAAAAAGACCGGATGGACAAAAAACATTTACAAAACAATAGCCCCAAAAGCCAAATGAAGAAGTTTAGAAACAATTTAGCTTTTCTGAGGTTTCTGAGCCATTGCTTTTACTGATACAGGATGCCTTTTTGCCAGTTTCACTGATTCCATAAAAAAGAGGGGAGCATTTGCTGCTGTATTTTCAGCTTCTAATCTAGAGATGTCCAGGTCTCTTAGACAGCCAGTGTAGAAAGACAAGTACTTCTGGATTTGATACACAGATGTTGACATCTTGACTGCTGTCTATGCTCCAAACTGCTTATCCTCTGTAGTCTCATCTCAGGGATCTGGTGTTCAAAGCCAGACACCACACTTACCCTATCATTAGTGTTTTGAAATGCACTTGGATTTTCGTGCTGGACACTATCCTGCTGTTCTAAAATGGTACTTGGTCCTGTGTCACCTTTCCAGATCCATGTGGATATCCTAGATGGATACCTCAGAGCATGTTAAACACACTAAACATCTACATTTTGGCATTCAAATTCCACGAGTAATGATCCTGTAGCAAAACATAAAATTTAAAAAACAAACAAATAAACATTTATACTATATATCAAAAATTTTTACCTCACCAAAGGGAGTGTAGAACTGCACAACATTGACATCTTTATCTTGAGAAGCTGCTTTGAGGGAGCCTGCCACTGCCAGGACACTTCCATTGGGGTTCCACTGAATACACACTACATTGATACCAGCGTCAATCAAAACAGGATCTAGTTTTTAAGGAATAAACATTAAGAATATCAACACAAGTACACATTTTGGGTCAAGAGGAGCTCAGTAACTCACACCCCACATTTTGTACCTACTGTAGTCACTCTCATCTCTCATTATCTGGCATCTCCCGTTGTCATAACAGACAGCAAGGCAAGGACAGTTGGGTTCAATGTAGCCTTGGGTACCGTGGTACCAGTGTATCCCAGCAATACTGAATGCTCCAGTTGAGTTCACCAAACAACTCAGCTTCATTTTCACCTATACAAGAATGATTAATTAAAGTCATACACAACATGTTATTTAAAGAATAATTTATATCTCTACTGACACTTGCAAAAGACAAGATGTCTAAGCAAAATTGTTTTCCTGTCCTAAGAAAAATTTTCAAGTTCTCAGAATTTTATGGGTTTGAAAAACTTCCTTACATAATCAAAGCCAGATCAGACATATGAAAACATGTATTTTTAACTACAAAGGAGTACCCTAATGTTGGCATTTTCATTCTCTGAAAAGTAACTTAAAAACAAAGAAAACCAACAATATAAAAAGCCCAGTGCACACACACACACGTGCACAGACACAAGAAACCCCCTGGAACGCTACAAAAAATAAAAATTATTTCAAACCATTCCTGGGCACAATATTAAAAAAAAAAAAAGAACCCTTTTGTCTGTTTTTACTTGACTAAAGTCTGCTGAATAACATATAAAAACAATTGGAAAAAACTAATGTCCAAATTAGAACACCAATCAAGATAAGTTAACTTTTGCAATAATTAGCTCTGAATACCTGGTAGCACAAGTAAGGGTTTTTCTGAAAGATAAGAGTATTCCTGGATTGATTCAAAGAGGAATACCAGGTAAGCTATGAGAGAGAAAGGGAGAGGGAAAGAGAGCACAACCATACATATTGTTGATATGGTGGGGGAAATGACAGCAAGTTATTCAAAGAATTTCAGTAATTTGTAGCAGTTGGAAATACTATGACTCACACAGTGGGAAGAAAGAAAGATACAGTGGCAGGATAAAGAAAAGAAAATGGGAAGGACAGCAGATACTTTCTTAGGAAGGTAATGGAAAGGAGAAGAAAATTCACCATATTAAGCATTTAAAAGTTAAGAACATGGTCCCAAATACACTGGTTTTAAAGTCAGTGTTTTACTTAGCATTTTGTTATAGTCATATTCCAATACTCCAAGTAAGTAGATAAAAATAAATAAATAAATCTAGGTTGTAGGACTTCAACAATATACTATAGCTGTTTCCTTTTATTTTTCCACTCACTACCAGGTTTCCGTAAAGAATAATAGGAGCAATAGGAAAATAAACTATTGCTTTTTTCTAAAAACATGCTAACACTTTAAGAAACAGAGGCTGTAAGAAGTCAATATCCTTTAAGCCAGCGTTAGTTCCTCAAAATAACGAAAGGACGAAAAAACCAACAGCTTAAAAATATTAAATCTGACCTATCATCACAAACATCTTTGAAAGTAAATATTTTCAGATGTCCTAAAGAGTTTCATTTAATTTCGCTAGAATGACCATTCCTACTTCAACATTTTCAGTAATTATTACAAGGCAAAAAGGCATTAGTTGATGTGATATTCATTTAGCTACCAAAAAAGAAATTATTATAAAAAGCTGCAGAATTCTTGAATAAAAGCTCTGTGCAGGAGGTTGTCCAGTTCTCAGTACTGAAGTCTACCAACTAAACAAACGTGAAATAAATTAAAAGGAAGTGAGCTTTTACGCCTGTTGAAGTTATCATCCTTAATTATACCACAATGAACTTACAATAAAATTTCCCTGATTGTCATAAATGTGAATCTCTCCATTTGCCATTCCAAAGAGTAAAATTTTGCTATCAGAAGACCAGGCCACGTGGCACAGGTGGGTACCTTTCAAGTCTTTTCCCCAAATGCGATTGCCTGGAACAAAACATTGACTGCACTTAATAAATACACCACAAAATTTAAAACAGGATGCAAGTTACCAGTGTAAAAACTAAAACCGCTAAAGTCAAAGCAACAATTAGTAAGTAACAATTATTTGTATTTACCTAGAGAAACAGGGCCACTGTGTATATAACACTACAAACAAATTTGTGTAATAGCACAACAACTAGTAGGGCTTAAAATTTTACCATCCACTGATCCAACAATCACAGCTCCATCTTCATATACAATACAAATCTTCTGTCCATCAGCATTCCAGCTCATACTTCGAACCACTGATTTATTTCTGTTGTTAATCATCTCTTCATACCAAGAACCTATTCGTAGTTAAAGAAAAACTGAGTTATACTCGTGATTTGACAAACCTCTAGAGGACTCAAGGGACATGCTAATCACTGAACTGCCCTTTCAGTAAAAGCCTAACAAGACTACAGTACAGCGTCCCCAGAAGACCCAGACACAGTTACTGTGAGACCCAGTGTTCACACGGGAGCTGCTCATTTCCAAAGCGAACCGCGACGAATGAGGACTCGGGAAGGGGAGCCAAAGTCCCAGAGGGGCCCTACAGAAAGAGTTCTGTGCTTAAGTAATTTCAGAACTGACAATACAACAGGAAACACAAACAGAGGGAACAACTGTCTTTGCCACAAATAAGTAGTAAGAAATGTACTGATTATTTTCCAAAACTAAGAGATTATTTATATGACAGTAGCCACCACAAATCAGCCAGAAAGACTAAGTTTTATTCTTTACTCCTGAAATGAGAAGCAAAGCTAAGATTTTATTTGTTTCCATTTTTCATTAAACTAAAATTCCCAAAAGAATAGGAAAGCCCTTTATTTTCTTTTTCTTTCCCACATGTGTTGGAAAGTGGTTACACCTTGACTGTGAGGTTTGCTGGCTTTCAAACGAATGCCAGTGAACCACAGTAGTGTATGTGTGTGTGAAAGGGTCAAGAGCAATAAAAGATAATTACAGTCATACACTGGTTAGTCATATTGGTTCACTACCTTAAACATTTCTAAAGATTGTTTTTATGAGAGTATTTAATTGATGCTTTAAGCAGGGTTGATAAGTTCTTGTAGTCTACCAATATGTTTGTGCTGAATGCACAATCTATTTTTCATACAGTATTCCAAGGGAATAAAGCAACAGAGAGAAAAAATTTAGAGCAGTTTTTCAAGCACATGGCTAAGTACTGGTAATTCTTCTACAGAAGCTCTGCAGGACCAATGCCTTGTCACATGTGACTACACTATAAAAAATGTAGACAAGTATTACAATAAAACTTGAAAATTGTTTGAAAACTATTTTGAGCTATACAATCTGCAAAATAAAAACTCCAGAAAAGAATTTTAAAAACTGCAGGTGAGGAGGAAAAAAAATATTTCCCACGACACAGAATATTATCCCATCTCAAGTTTATTCTGCAGAATACCTCTGTACAGCATCCACACAATAATGAGGCCATTTTGATCGCTGGTAGTCAATTTTTGATACTGTTCATTCCATGTCACAACCTGCACAAAACCTAGAATGTGATAAAAAGCTTTTTATTGGCATCATTTAAGTAAGTTAATAAAAAACACCACATCCAACCTAATCAGCCTGGAGCTTTCCAGAAATTCGCATTGATGACTTTGATTTAGTTGTAGGCTTCTTTCTGTGCCACTTATTTCCTCTTCCAAAATTCTGCTCAAGAGCTCCTTTTGCTTCTGTATTCACCCACAAGAGTAACATCCTCTCCAAAGCCTGCTCAGAGTATTGATTCCACACCCAAAACCCAAATCACAGTTTTGCAGTTTCTGATGACCTCTGACACTCTGGGGCACTGACAAAACTTTACTGTTGCAGGAAGTTTTGAGTTTTTCTTCCTCTTGGTAGTCTGATCCTCACTATTGCTGCACTTTTAAAACAATCTCCCTGACAATTACCCAAAAGAGCATTCTACACACAAATCCTTCAGACCCTCAAGTTTCATATGGGATCCCATTCATAAATATTTGACTTTACTTGAAACATCTTTGAACTTTCATGAGTTCCAAACTGTACATCAACTTGCATCACACTTTTTCCTTCCCTCACTGATGAGTACCCATTTTCTCTGTATCCTTGCCATTTTTAGTGTTTCAGTCATGAACTTTACCAACAGATGCAGAGATGTTCTGAATGTCAGGGATTTTTAAGGTAACAGTAATCTATTTCAGAATTGAAGACACCCACTCAAAGCGTCCACTAAATCAATTCCTCACAGTTCATTTGTTCCAATCCTATTTAATTAAGCCCTTAAAATAACCTGACTCTTGGCAGATTTCAACTGCAAGTCCTCATAAAAAAGTCCACTTCTTCATATAATGAAAGGATTTTAGCATCCTCTTCATATCCCATTGTCCATAGGTGAGGACCATTCAACGTTTCTCACGTGAGAATTTAAGTCCTCCGTAATTTTGCTGCATTCAGGTTTTACCTTCACACATTGTCCTTCTCTAGCTTGCTTTCTAACCTCTCTAAAGTTTGTCTGTACACTACACTGCAGTCTACGCACAGACACATTCTGTAATTTGTCAATAAAGGGAAAAAATTACAATATGTTTAACACAGAAATCAGGTTTACTGAACTAATTTTCATGTCTTCAGAAGAAAATGGAAAGCTACTGTAACATATAAGCAAATCTCACAGACATGAAAAAAACCCCCAAACAGCCTTATCAAGGATAACATGGTAAAAATATACAGCCAAGCTGTTATATACCCATGCTGAATACTCACAACATTTATTTCAGACTTAAAATAAAATGTTATACCAAAATTACTCTATCAGCTTCACAAAATCTTGTATTTTTTATATTCTAACCAAAAGTAGACTAAATGCCCAAATACACTTACCACTGTGGCCTTCAAGAGTTTGAGTCACAGAAATGTTGTTAGGAGCTGCCAGTCCCTTTATCTTTGCTTCATCTAAAAAATAACAAAATTCACTATGAAAATAAACCTAACAAAGCAAATATATTACCATGTTTCTATGAATACTGCAGCTCTAATCACTATTTACATAGATAAATTGAACCACTTAAAAGAAAGTACATAGTAACAGGATGGAATTTCCACCCCTCAGTTCCATGTGTTTCATGTTCACATCTGTCATCCAAATTGATACATGCCTTATGGTCTAGCAGATTTCAGGAAAAAAAGCCAACAAAATAAACAAAAAAAAAGCCCCAAACCCCACAACAACAGCTACAGCTATCACATTTTGTTATGTTAAAACAATATGTAAAATTTTGGTTATGTAAAATTCAGAAAAAAAGTCTCAAAAATTTTGAAAATTTATTTTACTTTTCTTGGAACTATTTATTTAAAACAAAATACATAGCTTTCACGCTAAAATAGTTAAAATGGGAGAGAACTTTCAAACAAAATCAAGAAATAAGAAAGTAAGTTCCAAAATAAAGAGGAAGCCTACACAAAAAGGAAAACAACGAATGATATGCCCTGAAAAAAAAAAAGAATCAGCACTGAAGAAAACTTCAGCAGATATAACAGGTAGACAAATTGCCTGTAAAAAAACTGCCAAGTAAAATTGCCAAGTAAATTGCCAACAAAATTGCCACGTAAAACCAGATAGAGGAAAACTGTATTCAAAAGACAGTGATGAAAAAATTTGATGTTAGTGGAAATACGTAACTAGCTATGCACAGATTTAAAACATATGCAATACTGCCAAGTAACTCAGGGAAAATGTTATGCTTTCTTAAATGTGGTGGGTTTTGTTCTTAAAATAAAAAATTAAAAAAAACCAAACCAAACCAAAACCAAAAAACACAAACACACACTCCACCCCCCCCATTTACCTGTTTGTGTTTCTAATTTTAGAACTTTCAGTAATCCATCCTCTCCACCACAGGCTATGAAACCTTGATTCTTATTCCAGGAAATACATTTTAATCGAACATTACCTGGAATTGCAATCTGAAAAAGAAATATTTTGTATCTCTATACAGTTGCAACAACCACATTTTATTTTACATAGTCTATTTGAGCACTATAAAAACACTTACAATAGCATAAGACATAAATTTATTTCTATTAACAGATCTGTACATGCAAAAAAAAAAGAGAGAAGACAGAATTACAATCACTAACGAAACTGTGCCACACTCGAGCAATTGAACACATGAAGTAAATAACAATAACAGGACACCTTCAAAGGTGTGCTCAGCAATAAAAACAGGTGACCGTGGTCACACAGTGCACAGGGCTTCGGTCTCCAGCGGAAAAGCCGCGTCCAAAGCCTACCGGCGGAAAAACTCCGGAGCTGCTGGAGCAGCGAGAGACCAAAGAAACCCCAAGCCAGGCCGAGGGAACTGGCAGGACAGAGCAGAGCAGTGCTGCTGCATGGCAGTGCCGCACCACGTCCAGCCGCCTCGCGGGGGCCGCAGGCGGCGGGGGGACCTCGAGGGCCCCCTCAGCTCCCGCGGGTTCCGAGCTCCCGATCCCCGGGACTCCCCAGGGCAGCTCCCCCTGCCCGAGAGCAGCCTGCCCTCCGCCGTCCCGCGCGTCCCCAGCTGCACCTTCTTGCACAGGTAGATGAACATCCCGGCGGAGCGCGGGGAGCCGACCCGTGCCAGCCCTCACGGCAGCGCGACCGCGCCAGCAACCGCGTTCCCCTGGCAACCGCCGGCGGAAATGGCGCCACTTCCGGGGGAGCGGCCGGGCGCCATTAACCGCTGTGCCCGCCCCGGCGTCGGGCTGCGATCGGCCGGGGGTGGGCCGTGAGGGGCCGCGCGGCGCTCCCCGGCCCAGGCGGGCTGGGGGCTTCCAGGCCGGCACAGCCGTTAATGGGAGTGTTCAGCTTGGATAGGAAGCACTGGCAAATCGTTAATAAAGGTCGCTCTGCTTTTACACGAAGAAAAATCCCGAAGTTTGTGAACTCCAGCTTGTCTTCACACGGTGTTTGCAGTGTAATTTACATCAACATAGAATCATAGAATGATTTGGGTTGGAAGGGACCTTAAAAAGCGTCTAGATCCAACCCTCCTGACATGGGCAGGGACACCTTCCACAAGACCAGGCTGCTCAAAGCCCCGTACAGCCTGGCCGTGAACACTTCCAGGGATGGGGCACCCACAGCTTCTCTGGGCAACTTGTGCCAGGGCCTCACCACCCTCACAGTAACGAATTTCTTGCCAATACGTAATCTAAACCTGCCCTCTTCCAGTTTAAAGGCATTCCTAATCAGAAAGAAAGGAGAGTTAATCCATGAAAGAGAGAGCGACTAACAAGCTGTCAGTGATGTTCAGGTATTAGAAAGATAATTTACGTGTCACTAATATTGTCATGTTAAAATTTATGGCTGGACAAGTTTTGATGATCTCAGACCTAGGGGGAGGTTAACAAAGCTTGGGATGAAGGATGTCACACTGGTAATGAACACAAAGAATGCAGAATTTATGGGCCACAAGGCCTACATTTGGCAGAACTCTCAAGATAAGAAAGAAACAAATAAAGTCAACTCAGCAACAGTGCTGAAATCAGCTCTGACTGGGTAAAGGGTAATTCCGGCAGGGGCAGATTGTGACCACAGGACCCAAGAAACTCACTGACCCAAAAGAAAAGAAAGACTGAGCATGTGGACTAATAAGCATGAAAAGCAAGAGAATCATTAACCAATAGAAGATAGAATACTAATTAATAAGAGAACTATGTAAGTTGTAGCACTATATAACTCCAGTGCCCATCAACCTTTTGGTCAGGAACTCTGTGAGTATCTCCCCATCCAGGAGTGGGTAAGAGACTCAAAGATGCAACATATGAAAAGAGACTGTATAAAGTAAAAAGAGGGGTTGATATAATATTGTGGAATTGGTATTGTGTAGTAGAATTTTGGAAAATTCATACATGCTTTACAGTGACAAGTGGAGTGTATGAAGTCATGGTTAAAAAAACATTCTTTTTTGGGTAATAATATGGAATGGGGCAATTGGTTAAATGTTCTCCTTGTTCTCCATTAGGAGGTATTTTGAATCATTGGGATGAGTTTGGTGGAGAACCTCTTACAAAGTGGAAATTACAGGAATATTGTACTCAGTGATGGCCAAAATATAAATTGGATGGTGAGGAAAAGTGGCCAGAAATGGGAACATTCAATTATAATAACATGCTGCAACTGTTGTTTTGCAGAAGATTGGATAAGTAGAATGAAATCCCATGTGTGGATTTACTTTTCTCACTGAGAAATGGTCATGAAACAAGAAAGAAATGCAGGTTATTGGTGTCTGATTCAAATGTGTTAAAGATGATGGAAGAAAAAAAGAAATTATCTTCTTGTTGTTCTGCCTGTAGAATAGGGAAAAGGTATCTGAAAGTGGATAGTGAGGAAGAGAGTGTACAATTGTTGGTTTCTCTGAGAAGTGATCAGGACAGTGATAATTGGGACCAGGACAGTACTGATGGTAAGACTGGAGGAAGTGATGCATTTATTCCAATTGAAGGTAGAATTTGGGCACACCAAAACCCTGTATATGTGAAAGTTCCTTTTTCAACCACTGATTTGATACACTGGAAGGAGTCTGCCAGGTTGTACTGAAAAATCCAGAAAAATTTGAAATTCTGTATGGTACACCACATAATGTGAATCTCACAGGAAAAGCTGACCAGATTCATGTGGTAGGAGAGAGAGCTTTAACCAGTTATCTCTTGTCTTTAAGTAAAATCCTGAGATTATTATATAGGTGCTTGCTGTTTAGCACACCGGTCCCAATCAAGTTTCAAGCATGGAGATCAAGACTACCTGAAAACGTGCAAAGATACTCCACTAGCTGAGAAGTGGAAAGGACCTTATCAGGTACTGCTAACCACACACAGAGCCATGAAATTAAAAGCACTGGACTCATGAATTCATTACACACAGACCAAAGGTATTCCTCCAACTTCGTGGTGATCTGAACAGAAGGACCCTGAAGCTGAAACTGACTCAGGACTCATGAGCTGTACGTGGACAGAAATAGAATCTGTACTACCTTTTGATTGTATTCAGGGAGAAATTTTACTATATTTTTGCTTTTTACTAAGTTTAAAAAGTTTTTATAGTTAATGTGCTTGTTTTTTGGAACACCACTGAGCACCCAGGCCTGGGTGCACAACTCTGATATAAACAATTATGTCTCTCTTGAGTGTGTAATTATTGGCTTGTAGCACACTGGATAATAAATCCAATTTTTCTGAACAACAGTATGTCCTATTTTAAACAAAACGTTTATATCATCTTGGAATTTTACCTGGTACTCACAAAGCGAGGCAGGTAATTGCTCAGAGGAATTGAATGTAAATACTATTATTTGCAATATAAAATGAAGTTATGAATCCTAGTGCATGAATCAAAGCCTGCTCAGCTGACAGCTTGTGAGATACATCTGGCCTCCAGGACATTTTTCCACTATCCTATAAAATTTTACATCTTATCTGACAACTGGCCTTAGAGTAAATAGGACTGATGTCATCCCCTCCCAACTGCCAAGAAGTTGTAAAGTCTTGCATTAGATTTACAACTTGTTTATTCTTGCGAATTACAGAGGCCAAGGCATACTGCTGGCCCTATAAATGCCTGTATAATACCCGTGTCTATGCAGAGGACATGAAAGTAAGCAAAGTAAAGTGCTGGATATAAAACTCCATGACTTACAGAAAAAAAATATGCATGCATGGCACTTTGAGGAAGCAAGTGTAGCACAGCCGAGACGTCCCACGTTAACTTTAATTGTACTACAGCAAATTAATACCAGTGTGGGGACACATCACAAAATACCAAGCGCAGCCAAATCCAGCGTTCTTGGAGAGTTTATAGTCTCATTTTTAGCCCTTGCAGCTGAAGCTGTGTCTCACGTTCACTTGTGCTATTTAGTGTTATATTCCAGCTTAACGTTACTTTGTAGGCATACCTGAAGTCACACTCCCATGTGCAGTGAAGTGAACATAACTGAACTTGCTTGAATGTGTTATGTGCAGGGTGCAAAACAAGTACAGATGTTGTTTAATATGTCCTTGGCAAACATCTACCAGATATAATATTTTATGTAATTATATTGCCAGGGTCTACAAAATATGTGGGATTTTTCCATTAAAAAACCCCCATCGTTTTCGCTCCTAATTTAAATATAATTTCTAAAGTATTTGGATGATTATAAATACCAGCTGTATAAAATCAATGGATTCCTTTAACAACTATTTTTTTTTAATTGTTAGCTTGTATGTTTTATCCTAAAAGCCTGATTGACACAAGTAAAGTGTCAGTAAAGTCTGTGTAATGACAACAGGAATGACTGACTAATAACATACGTAAATCTTGCAGGGTAAAAATATTAAATTGGAGGATGTCTCTCATTCTTCTACATGTTAAACATTATTAGTACTTGAAATTACTGTTAAATCTTTTATCTATATTTACAATGACTTCTAGATTTTAAAATGAAATACTTCTTTTTCCAAACATGTGACCTGGGGCAGTATTGTGTTTAATTCTTCCATTTATGCCTCCTTTATCTTTGAGGTTTTGTTTCCTTGGGTTTTTTAAACCCTTTATTTCATAACACACACCCTGTAAGTTGTATACAAAATAACTTCCAACATCAACGTGCATATCATATTGTATTTTATTAAAATAAGTTACAAGATCCCAACTTACTTTCCCATTTAATGGAAAGAAGACATGGGCACATTTTTTCATTCTGCCTTGCCATTTCAAAGTTTTATATAATGTGATATACTGTATCCATTCTTTTTTTTTCCATATTTACTTTGAAGTAAGAGAATAAAAAATGCAGTTACTACAGAACAGCAGTATCTGCAGTACAAACTGAAGCACAACAGGTATGGGTAGCTTCATGGCTATAAAGTGATTGTACACGAAAATCCTCAGGGTCACTTTATTTTCAAGACTCTTGCCTTGAAGTCTTCTTGACGTGTGGTTTCTCAATAATACCAAACCAACTGCTGTTTTATAAGCTGTGCAATGAAATAAAGCTTGCTGAAAACGATAAAAAGGTTTGATTCTGAAAGATTATTTTAAAATCAATCAGAATGATAGTTCAGACAATCTGCTGTCTGTCTTGATATGCCTGCAGCTTCTCGGACACTTCCTCTAGTGGTCAGTTGTTAAGGACAATAAAATAGGTGGCTGTAAGGTTTGTTTTATTTACAGTTTTTTTCATTGCTGCATTTTCAAAAGACAGTCTGTTTTCTAGATGAGGTCAATACATGCTTGAAACAGAGATTTCCAAACATTTTAGAGCTCTGTCAAGGTCTGGCATCTTCCCAAATAATCTCAACCACCCTATTTTCTTAAAAGGAGTTGAATCAGGTGATATTCAGGGATGAAGAGCAGAAAGTGATGGTCTCTGCTATGTTTTCCAGGTTGTCTTGAAAGGATGCTAGGGATAGAAATGGCCCATCAAAGAATAACTTTGAAAGAAAGAGTCAGTTCTTTGTAATAAAGTGTATTCCTAACTTAAACCCACAACATTTTTGTGCTTAACAGTAGCTCTTGGGGCAGAAAGATTGATCTCTGAAGGACGTGCTACTACTGAGATGACATTACAGGTTTAAATATCTTGGTGTTCAGTTCTAACCACTTAGATTCCCCAGAATTATATATTATAATGCAAGAAAATCAGAGTTCTTCCTCTCACTTTTCCCAGGCAGATAAACTGAACTCCAAGCACACTGCAAGAAGAGGGATGTGCAGTTAGATCTCATAAAAATAACTTTGAATTTATTCAAAAACTGGGAAAGTCTTGTGTCCTTGGCAGAAGTTTTCATTTGGCTTTCAGAAACTTTGGCAAACTGAAAAATTATTTTATCTATGTAAATGATGAGTTCATGTATAAAACTCACTAGTTTGCTCTCCTTTTTTTTAATCTTAAATAGCCCACTCTTCCTTGATTTTGAATCCCCAGGGATCAGGATGATACCCACAGACATAATGCTCCTTTAAATCAATTCCTATTTGGACAAGAGCATCCTTGGTAAACTGTAGCAGTGATCAACCACTCCTAAAAATTATACCTCATGATGTACCACGGCTTGTCTCACTTTAATTTCCAGTTATTAGTTCCTCCATCTGACCTGAGGGCATTTATTCCAGCATGAAGGCTTGCTGTGGTACCACAGAGTTCACCACTTTCTCTTTGTTTGTTGGTTGGGGTTTTTTCCTCTCCCACATGTTTGTGGAATGTCTAATCCGGGGGCTGACCACATTTCTCTTCACAGCTGCAGACATGGCACTGCAGCAAACGAAGCTGGCAAATTCCACCCGCCAGCTGGCACCTCGGATCTCCTCTGGACCCAACGCTTGCCCAGAGCCTCCAGCCTCGGCACCCTACTTTGCAGCTCTCCCATTCTCCTGTATCCCAGGATACTAATATGCCCACACATTTTCAGAGAAAAGAAGGTGCTTGAAAAACGCTTGGGACAGTGCCTGCCTGTGGAGGTGGGATGCAGAGGAATACCGCAGCTAATGGGACTGTTTTCACACTGCCCGTGAAGTTGTCTCTAAAATTTTGGGGCATAATAGGAGGGTTCAAAACTGAGTGTTTGATGTAACAAAGTAAAAGTCATCCAGAAGAATTATGAGTAGAGCAGTGCTTGATGTTCAACATGGTATATATAATCTAGGGGATATAGGCATATGCATTTATTTTATCTGTATCATGTTGCTCTTCAATGAAATGTGAAAATATAGTGGTGTTTGCAAACAACCAAGATTTTTTTCCATAATATTTCTAAAATCACTCTGAAAATACTTTCTCTTTTGAGGGATATTTCTTCCCTGGTTTTTGCGAAAACAGCTACCTCTAAAATACCAGTAAAGTGCTGACTGCAGGTGATCATGTAAGAAAAAGGATATATTTTGAGGACAGAGCTTCAAGGTGTGAGGTCACTGAGTCCTGGAGGGCAACTATGGCTTCACACTTACAGGACTCTTCAGTTGTTACAAGACTGCTCGTTATGGCTCCTAAGAGAGAAAACAGCATTTAGTGTATTTATTACAATTATTGAACATTTAAATCCCAAGAAAATGCTTGATTCTGCAAAAGGAGTCAAACCCATGCTGTGAGACGACAGCAAGCACTGCAACCCAGGGCAGTTGGGAAGGAGGAACAGCAATGAACAGGGGCTTGTGTGTAGCCAGAGACCTGAGTGTCGTAGCCCAGGACAGGCAAGAGAGGGCTCAACTCTAACCAAGAAGGAGGCAGAGCAGGGAGTTCCTCACCTGCCTGCCTGGATCCTCTACACTCTTTAAATTAGACCATTACTGAGCAAAAAGAAAAAAAAAGGGCCTGGCTGCAGAGACCAACCAGCCTCCCCATCAACCTTAATTGTGTTGCCCCACAAGTATTCTTGGTTTCTAACACTGGCATATACATGCGTAGGGAGCATCTTTATTGATTCAAGAGGGTGGACACAAATCCATTCCAATGTCACATGAATATAGATGGAGGGAATGACATCATTCAAATAGGCCCAAGTGAATTTAAAATCTAGCAGAAAATCACAGCAATATCACTGGAAGAGCCAGTTAGTATGACAGAGAAGTCACCAGTCTCTTCAGAAACAGAAAGCAAGCACTGCTATAGTCCACAGTGTCTTCATTGAATCTGTTCCTAGGTCTTGACCTCAGTCTTCCAGACTTACAGGGGACCAGCCTCAGCTGTCCTCAAGAATTCCTTTTTCTACATAATTCACAAAAAAACCAGCAATGATGACAACAGGTTCAGAGAGATGACAGTTTCACTGTAGTATAATAATGTCAAGCATCAGCAGATGGCTGTGAGTTCTTAGCTGCACGAAAGGCAATTTAACCTCACCGACTCCATAAAGTAAATAAGGTAAGGCTGCAGCACTTGCTGAAGGTTGAGAACAAATGTATCAATAGCTACTGCAGCACAGGTACTCTAGTGAGATCACCATACACATCTGAGACAGGAATAAGTTTCCAAAGGCAAAGCCTTCTTAAAAGAGAGCCTACAAATACATTTTCAACAAGTTATCAAGAGGTATTACCTGTATATAATACCCATCCCTTCATAAGTGCTTTTTTACATTGCTTGCAAAGGTAGCAACAGCATATTCATCTTTTTTTTCTCTAGATATATAAATGCATAGCTGATCTATGCCAAAAAATGTGTGTGAGCATTTTCACAGTAAAACAATAGAAATATTATAGACAAGTACATTTCCCTTTTTTCCTGGATTGTTTTGGCTTTTTTTTTTTTTTTATTATTTATCAATCATGCCATTAATACTCCCATTTTGCAGGGAAACTGCAAAATCTAAAATCTATGAGTTTGCAGTTCTGGCAGTGCAGAAAGCCATTTCTCTTAATGCCAGTGTTGAAACTGGTGTCTCTTTGATTCCACTGAACCTGTATTTGTTCAGCTCCCCTCTTTGGAACATTCCAACAGCTTTATGGTCAGTGTACAAAGAAGAGCTGTTCAAGATTTAGCTGGAGGAAGGGCAGTTCAAAACATCACATCAACACAGTTCGTTTCCAACCAACTGCCAGTTAACTTTTTATGTCTGCGTTTAAATTCTCCAATGACAGATACAGATCCTCCTTGGATTTTGTCTGTTTTAACAAAATTACTTTTCCAACCAACTCTGGCAATTGTCCAAGAGTACTCTGAATTCTTCCACAGTCCTGTGAAATTGAGAGTCTTCCAGTATTTGATATTCAAAATCTGGGGCATTCCTGTTGCCACTGGGATGCCCAACAAGTCACAAAAAACATGCTAAAGCTGTGTTTTTACACTGCCTCTGTGTTCAAGTCCAGACCAACAAGAAACTATTTTTGCAGATGGTGTTTGTCGATATCCACCTATTTTATAACTGTGCTCTTAATCAGGGTCTTCAGCCACTTGATGTGATGGCAGGTTATTCCTGCTCTGAACCAGGGGCTGGGCTAGGTAGCTCTTGATGCCCCTTCCAACCCAACCTAACTTAGGATTCTACATCAAACTGTGGAGCGGTTCTGCCGACATTTGATCCCAGTATTGCCCATCTGAAGAGAAAACAGTTGGTGAGTTCATGCTTGCCGCATTCATCTTGGAGGAGTGGGCAAGAATATAAAGTTTAGCGTTGCAGTAGTTCTAACCTCAGTATTGTTCCCCTCCAGGCCCCCCAGCCACTCTCCAAATGCTGGTATGCAATGGAGACTCACTTCTCAGAGACAGGTGCCCCAGAATCCTGCCTCGCCAACACCGTCAATTATTCCCATTTCATAAGGAATGCAGATTATGACAGATTATATTTCTAAATACAGTGAGTCCTCAAATGTATAACAATAGATAAGAGGGAACATTAAACTTAAACTAATTTTAAATACAGTAACTGTTCTAATTAAACAAGAAGGACCAAACTAGCTCAAAATATTCATGGAAAGAGGCATAAAAGAATGAAAAGAGATTATGCTTCCTGGGAGCTTGTGAGTTGATAGACCATTTCTCAAAGAGATTAAAAATGTTTAACATATTAAAAAGAGGTGCTTCAATACATAAATATATTCAGAAAAAAACCCAACATTAAATTATTACTTGAGCATGTTTCGTCATCTGAATTTAAGATAAAGCCTTCATAGCAGTCACAGGTCTATGATCCACTCACACGGACCTGCTTCCAGTCATGGGTTCCTGGTGCACATACATCAGTTCACACAGGCTGTGCTTTGGAGAAGCACTTATCCAAAAACAAGATAACATTTTTTAATGCTTCCCACTGGCAATGCTTTTCCATGCTGGGAGCCTATCCTCTATGACTCTTACCAGGAACTACTGAGATGTGTAACTGATCTTGCCTTGGAGCAGCAATTGTCTTACTGGGGATTAATACATTAATTAATACAAGGGATACCTCAGACCTTGCTCACTTTGACCCAGCTGCCTAACCCCACCAGATGTGAAATGCCACATCAGCTCCAAAGACGTGCTAGGAAAGGTTTCCAGTACACAAAAACTTTACAGTAAGGAGACTGGGAAGGAAAGAAACACTTCTGAAATTACTATATTTTTACTGTAACACGAAGTCACTGAGAAGCTAAAGAAAGGAACAGCAAGATGAAATACAGCCTGGAGCGGAGAACATCACCTCAAACTGTCTTGCATGGTGGTACACACATTCCACAATACTGCAAAGTGTGTGACTAACCCCTTCTCTCTTCAACAATTTCTCAGTTTTGGGTTTTCTCAATATTGCATAAATTAGAGAAGGCCTTAAGTTATAAGTTGACAAAGACTGCATGGTGAGTATTTACTAACATTGGTACATATAAAGTCCTTTGTATCTCTGAATTTTGCTCAAAGCAGGCAAGGCAGAGTGACATAGAACTGTCTTTTAACACCTGAATGCACATCAAAGTTCCTCCGGCAGATACAAATATATTAATGTGCTAATGACAGTTATCGCAATACATGCATTTAGCTGGGAAGGGCGTGGGGAGAAAGGGATCATCAATCTGCTCTTACTTGAGCATGTCTTCCTGTCTGAGTTGAGGGTGTAGCCTTGGTGGCAGTCACAGGTGTAGAACAGGTCATCCCTCACGCAAACCTGCTCGCAGTTGTGCCTGCCAGGCGCGCACACGTCGGCAGCTGAGGGAGGCATTTCAGAGGAGAAGAATATTAATCAATACCCAAACTTCAGCCTTGAGAGTTGGTCGTAGTGATTCCCACTTGCGAATGTATCTTCATTTGGATGCAAACCAGGATGTTTTTACTGCATGTCAGCGTGCTATTAACAGAGCAGGGTGCACAGAGTCTCTTTTTATCTGGCTATCAACGTCACAAAATTAGTACAAGTTTTGGAATACTGGCAACACTTTTTTTGCAGCTGTAAGAAACAGATGGCAAAAGGAATGGAACTAGAAGTGTTTTGCATTTACAAAACAATTAGCCAACAGAATTTCAGAGAACAAATATCTTGATTTTAAGACATTATTTGGCATTACTTCAGCTCTAATTGAGTTGGAGAAGACACTGTTTTACGGAGTGAAAAGACCATAAACAGAAAAGTATATGTGGCTGCTAAAAAGATGTGACACCCACTGCCAGTTACAAAGTGGGCACTTTATGTGTGAGGCTGCTGTTTTCTGCCAAATTTAACACGTCAATTCTGAAAGGACAAGCTGAGAAGGAGTTCCTATATTTGGATATCTTTGCAGTAAGGAAGCCCAGTAAGGCACAAGAAAAAATAAAGGATGGAGAAAAAAAGGAAGAGAGAAAGAGAGAGAGAAAAGAGAGTGAGAAAGAGAGAAAGAAAGAACAGGAGGGAAGCAAACGAAAAGAAGAAAAAAAGGAAAAGGAAAAACGAAAAGGAAAAAAAGACCCTCTCCCAGACCTAGACTATTTTTGCATCATTTTTTGCACATCTTTGTGATATAATTGTCACTAAGACCTGAATGGTTGGGAAATCATTAGCAGGATACTGCAAAATGAGATTCAAAAGGAAAAAAAAAGCAAGCACGTGAAGAAAATAATTTAAAGTTTGAGTATGCAGGAGGAGAATTGGTGCTATGAAATGAGGTTTGGGATTGGACTCCCAAAGGGGAGGCCTCATTGAATTTACATTCCCTCACGTATTTATTGTCTCTGTGTAATGCCAGCTAAGAGCTAATCCTAGGCACCATATTTACAAAATCAGCTCCTAACCTAGGCAGGAAGAAATACTGAGGCCCTCTGGCTTCACCTCTTTGAGATATGAGACCTGTGACTTAACTGGAGAGATTTGCCCAAGAACCTCCTGGAACTGGAAGCCTAAATTCAACACTTGGTCACACAAAATATAGTAAGGAAAGGGATTATAGTGGAAGTGGGAAAAAAAAGGATTTTCCCTATATAAATCACCAGTGAGACATCCAAAGAAATTAAGAGTGAAGATCAAACCCTAATCAAATTAATATAATATAGAATAGATATTAATTTGCAGATAATATATACTTACGTACATCCCTGAGTACCAGCTACATCTATGCTCTTGTTCTCCACAAGAGTCCAGCACTGAGAAGGAATATTTCCCTCCATCCTCTAGAGCTCTCAGGCTGGAATATTTTTTTAGGTCCAAACACATCCACCAGAAAGAGCAATCACACTCATGATGATACAGACTGCAATCTCTCTTCCAGCACAGTCCATGCTCTCCCTCATCTCATTCCCTTGTGCTGCTTTACTGAAGAGTTTTCTGACAGAGATGGTACACATCACATATTGGATATGGCAATTCATGCTCCACGGATGTGAAAATACTGTGAAGTCCTCAAGGAAATGCCAAATGGCATTTTAATCTTACCAAATACAAGCCTTATAGAACTGTAGAATAGACAAGGATCTCAAATTACTACTGTTTATATGAAGAAACAAAGTTGCCCTGAGTTTTCAGGGGTTGTACAGAAATTCTGGGATAATTTACCAGAAAAATAACATAAATTAGCTGGATTTTTAAAAGCTACTTGCTTTTAGTGGAATACAATCTTGCTTAATCAGATCTTACCTGAGCAAGTCTTCTTGTCTGGATTCAGAGTGTATCCTTCATAGCAGCTGCAGCTGTAGGATCCATCATTACTCAGGCAGACTTGGGCACAGTCATGCCTTCCAGGTGCACACATGTCCATGGCTGTGGTGAGCCATGGTTTCGAAAAGAAACCTGTTAATCCCTCCCAGACACTTCACTGTTTTAAATGCTCAACATTTGTAATTACACTTTAATTACAATTTAAACAGTGTCCTACTACATTATTGTATTATGCTCATATTATATATGAATTCAGTTATTAATTATTTAATGGAGGAGGTAGATACTGCAAGACATGATTACATCACATCTCATGCAGTTCTGTCCTTCATCAGCAATTCCAGCACTCCTGTACATCCCCAGTAAGGATGAAGCTAAAAACCCACAAAATCAGCAATAACCTGCCCCATGTCAGACTGAGCAGCTAAACAAAGTTTATGGAATTCTGTGAAGACCACAAAATGGTAGATAAGTGCCAAACTTCATTTTTTTAATCAACAAATTTAAAGAAAAATGCAATGTTATTGTTATTGGAACCAAGGGGAAAGACTACAGCTGAGTTCTCATTTTAGGGTAACTCACAGAAAACATGT
This sequence comes from Rhagologus leucostigma, assembly GCA_013397725.1. Lineage (NCBI taxonomy): Eukaryota > Metazoa > Chordata > Aves > Passeriformes > Rhagologus > Rhagologus leucostigma. The sequence continues at coordinate 861,353 of VZTD01004190.1, read as the reverse complement.
CCATATCTCCATGGATTTCGTATACTCAAGTAGCCTTTAATTCTTACCTGAGCAAGTCTTCTTGTCTGGATTCAAGGTGTAGCCTTCATAGCAGTCACAGACATAGGATCCGTTGTTACTCACACAGATCTGGTCACACTCATGCCTCCCAGGTGCACACATGTCCACAGCTTGTAAGGCATGTTAGAGAAACAACTCATTGTTAATAACAGGCAGTTTGGGATGGAGTGAATGTTCCCTTTTTTTATATAGTTCGATTTAGAATCAGCTCAGAAATGGCAATAGTAATTGAAGGAATTAGAACAAGTGGTAGGAGAAAATATCTATACGGTGTCTACATCTGAAGACTTTGTTTTGGCATCTGGCCCATGAATGGATCTGCAGGCACAATAAAAAGGATGGTAATAGGATCAAACTACATCTCACCATTACTTGCAGTTGAGTTTTATCTATTAGTCATTACTAAATTTTTTATTATTGAAAAAGATACAAATGTTTGCTGTTTCAACAGAAGCACACAAGTAGCATCTCAAATTCAAGTATAGTGTTAATTTTTTTTTGTCTAGTTGAACTCATCTTCCAAAGGAGTAATACCTGAGCAGGTTCTCTTATCTGGATTCAGGGTGTATCCTTCATAGCAATCACAGAGGTAGGATGCCCCGTTACTCACACAGACCTGCTGGCAGCCGTGGGTCCCCAGGGCACACACGTTCACAGCTACAAAAGGCATTGACAGAGAGCTACTTCAGTCATCCCAGAGGAAAGGAACAGGCATTAATCATTCATGCTTACAGAAGTACATCTTGCACTGTTTGCTGGATTAGTGGTAGTAAATGTAAGTGCTGTGTTGCTGTCACAACAAGTTACAGGCCTCCTTTGCACCTCTCTGTAGCCAGGAGAGAGGGGTCATAAACGGCAGGGAAATAACTCACCACCTGAGGTGGCAGGAGAAAAGATGCACTGAAAAGAGTTCAACAAGGAGAGTTTTAAGCATTTAGTAGCATTACACTGGAAATGAGAGCTCAGCAATGAAAAGGACCATCTGGCTCTTTGTATCCAGTCCCTTTCTATTACAGACAACCAGTTGAAATAATGCTAAAATATATCACTGTCTGTTGGCTTAAGAACTTCAGCTCACCCGCACAGAACCCAATCTATGAATTCCTGCTGCACTGTAAAAAACTCCCAGGTAAACTGAAATGCAACAGAAAGCAAAATTAAATGAAATTAAATGAAAAAATAAAATAACATAAAATAAAACTAAAAAATAAAAACAGAAAGCGCATCAAAAGCAGGAGGAACAAAGAAATTAGTCAGAGGCACTAGAATAACATACTCTCATCTCCACGACAAAAAGAGTGCCTGAATGCTGGTGCAGATGTATCAGCCAGAAAGAAAACGCAGCAGTGCGAGATGAGGTATGGCGAGGCTACAGCTGCCTTGACCCATCAGATTTAAAAAGTCAGGACCAAAGGAGGATATGCAGGAAAGTCTCTACAGTAGGGTACCTTTACAGGCATGTGAACCTCATAATTGAAGGAGAGCACAGAAATAATGTCCAAATCTCAGAGAACTGAGAAGCTGAAACTACAAAATGAGATAAAGTTTTCAGGGCCAACTGATTCCCCAGCAAACAGTAAAGCTATTTCATCACACTGAAAACAGAGAAAACGGTGACACAGCAGTGAGATGGACATGCGAGTGCTAGAAGTCTGTTGGGGTGACAAGGCAGACAAAATGCCTGTATAATGCTGGGCTGTCTCTGCAATGTATGTGCCAACAGTCTTTTTCCTTCACAGAAGGTCTAACTGTGTAACTTTTTAACTCCTGACCAATTTTTCTCAAGTCTATTCAGCTTAGTATCTGCTGCTTCTTTGGTCACCTCAAGATGCTCCTGTTTATCTCCACAGACTGTCAAAGAAGCCTATATATTCACTTAAACTTAGAAGCCTTTTAGATTACTAAACTTAGGGGAGAGGGGAGAAAGGGAAAGGAAAGGAGTGAGAAAAAAAAGGTTGAGAAAAGAAGTGGGAAGTGGAAAAAAAAGGAAAGAAAGAAAGAGAGAAAGATTAAAAGAGAAAGAGAAAAAAAGAGAAAGAGAGAGAGAAAGGAAAGAAAGGAAAGGAAGGAAGGAAGGAAGGAAGGAAGGAAGGAAGGAAGGAAGGAAGAAAGAAAGAAAGAAAGAAAGAAAGAAAGAAAGAAAGAAAGAAAGAAAGAAAGAAAGAAAGAAAGAAGTAGTTAGAGAGAGAAATGGCAAGACAAGTCTGTTTTAACCTGAGATTTTACTTAGATTAGTAGTTACAGTGTGCGTATGGACTACTGGTAAAATCAATCTCCAAAGCAATACTGGTGAGATAAGAAATCAGAAGCAAGAGTGCTTGAACCTTCTCATGTATTTCTGAAAACAAGGCAATTTTGTGGCAACAAAATGGCAACATTTCCCATTTTCTAAATCAAGGAAGATTTAGAAGTCTGCTAAAAAGGCTGACAGAGTTGTCTTGTCTTGGTAAAAACAAATTTGAAACAAAGACAGCACCTTTTCATTGTACTACACCCTTGGGAATAAGAGAATTAATCTCCATAATTTATGAACAAAATCTCTGGGCGATATTTCAAGTGGGAAGCTCAGACTCAAATGGTCAGATTTTTGTGGTAGGAAAGTCAAATGTCCACTGAGTTGGACAGCAATTCAAGGCTCAGATTTTCCATCTCTGAGATGGTCTCATGCTGAATAATGCTTTCAATGCATCAAGAACTTGATCTCGGCCAACTATTTTTCCCCTGAACATTAGTTTTCCTGTTCACTACAAACAAATTTATTTGCCTTGCTCAAAGCACAGAAAATCTTGATTGTCACTGGTAAGTCCAGATTTCTGACCAAAAAGCACTCTGGAGCTGGAAAGGGAACCAGTTTACCACACTGTCTGACAAGACCCTCTTAGATTAATTTGGTTTATAGGAGTCTTTTAAAGACTATTTCCTTCACCCTGTTTTTTTCATGAATCCCACAGATTCCAGCAAACTGCATGCAGGCAACTCAGAGTTACACTGAAAGTGTACATGTATGAGCTCTCTGATTTATCCTCCAGCCTTGCAGGTGCATAATTTCTATGCTTCAGCACAATAAACAGTAAGTTTATTCTTAAGAACAAGAGATTTTTCTTTGCTGCTATGAAAGGACTTGCTTTGGCGAGAACATAGGTGGAAATGAGTGCCGTGTTCACAGCACACATACCTGTCCAGCCAGGTGGGCACTTGTGAGGATCTGGTCACATCAGCAGCACAACATAGTATCAAGCCAAACCTCAAGGCATTTCCTATGCTAACTATTGGGCAAAGTGTCCTGTCTGCAGATGGTCTTATACATTTATTTCATACCTAGAGAAAGAGTTCTATTCACTCTAAACCTACTCAAAAGGTGTGGTGGCAATTTTTAGTAAGGCTCTGAAATAAGAAAGTAATACACTACCAAGCAAGTTCCCAAGGCAGTCGCTGTTATTTCAATTTTCTTACAATGTTATTTACACCTGATTTTACCGATTACTTGCTGGAGACTTATTTTAAAGTAAATTTCTTAGAAATTTACTAGAAAAAATTTCTTTGCACAAGTTTTTTAACTGTCGAAAAGTTGTCATTTGATTTTTGTGAGTAGGGCTATGTCACAGCTATTTATAGGCAGTTCTAAATACTCCAGATGACCTTTTGTCCTTGTAAATGACAATAACAGCCCACTCTGGCCTAGCATTGTTAGTGAAGTTCAAGCCTAAACCAAATACATAGAGCATTTTTACAAAACCAGCCCTGAAAAAGCGAAGTTAATTCATCCCATCCCAGAGTTCCTTGTCTAAATCAAGTTGCAGAGAAACACAGGGAGATGTGAGCCTGGCACACTGAAAAAACCCAGCAGAGCCTAAGGAGTGAAAGCCCGTCCTGAGATGACTTGCTGCTGCATTTGGGCACTTTATCCTGCACCAGATTGCTCAAGCCAGTGTAGTGGTTTACCTGCCACACTGATTTTCCTACTCTGAACCCATAAGGAATCTCTTTAGCTCCACACTCCCACCCTCCTTGCTTCGCAGCAAGACTGAAAAAGAAATGAGCAGCCTGCACAGCTCTTCAGTAATTTACTAAATATATGCAGTCAAACCTCGTCCGGATTGCTGTGATTTCGCTTGCACTAAATCTGACCAACTGCACAAGGAGGTCCACTCAAGTCAGGTCTGTTACCTGCACTGAGGTCACTATTCAAAATGAAAGGCCATTACTTGGCCTCCACTGGAAAAAAGGGTTGGCTTGTTTGCCCAATGGATGGTAAAGGAAATATTTAGATGTGATACGTAACACTTCTGAAAAACTTCTTTCTTAGGGAGTGGAACCACAGCAGAAGTCAAAAGGAGCCAAGTTACACTACTCTTTTGGATCGATCCCCTTACCACAGAAAGTCTCCCTGAATTTGGATGTCAGCTTTTCGATCACACCATAGGTCTCCACATAGAAGACGTGTTCATCCAGGGGCTCACTGGCCATTATCCTCAGGGACTGCATGTCCGCCCGGTCTACCCCAACCGCGTAGATCTCGATGCCAGCTGTCCGGGCGCTTGCCGCCACATCTTGAACCTGGTCTTGTGGCCGTCCATCTGTCACAACAATGATCACCTTGGGGATGTTGAAGGTTGCTGGCCGAGTGCCCATTTCCTCAGTGAAGACTTCATCCATGGCAGTTTGGATGGCAAGACCGGTCATTGTGCCAGCAGACAAGGGCTCAATGCGAGACACAGCCTCCTTCAGAGACGCTTTGTCAAAGTAGGTCCGGAGGGGAAACTCCACCTTGACAGTGCTCGCGTAGTTCATGACCGCCACACGCGTTGTTCTTTCACCAACATCCAGGGTATCAATCATTTCTGACAAGAAGATTTTCACTTTCTCAAACTCTTCAGGTCGGACACTACGGGAGCTGTCTACGATGAAGACGAGGTCTAGGGGCCGGTTCTTACAGGCAGTGTCTGTCAAGAAGGAAGGAAAATGCTTCAGTCGTCTCCTACACAGGACAGGAGCTCTCACCCAAGGGCAGTGAGTGCTGTCATGGCAAACTACTCCTACCAGATAATGTTGGTTGATTCTTTATAAAGAGGCTTCAAATGATAGTGAGCAACACATTAGATATTCTTAAATATTAATTTTGACAAGTAATAAATAACGGAACTTTTCTAAGCATTAATAGATAGGTGCACATTTGAGCCCTCCAAATGTCTAATTATCCTTGAAAAAAAGGGTTGTGTTTTTCATGTAACAGCCAACACAGAGATGGAGCAATTACATATAAATGTACTTACCGTTTACTTTCATAAAGCCTGTATTCCAGTTTTCATAAGATAAAGAAATAAAATGGCAAACATCTGAGTGGATCACACAGGGAACAAATCCTAATATTTTTTAGGAGAGTAACAATATAAACTGCTAATTAGGAATTATTTCTTGTTTGTAAATAACAATCCAAGATACACAACAGGAAAAAATAAAGGCGAACAGGAAAAAGACACAAATGATGCTGTAAAAAGGCTTCTTTGGAAATTTTTACTCTTTTAAAGCTTGTAGAGCAGAGAAAAAAGTGAAATTACTTATGAAGTAATTTTACATGTAAAAATGAAAATTTACACACACATTTCCAAAATTCCTCACTGCCATATAAATCTAGACAGAAGCAGAAAAGCCATAGCTCAGATCAGAGACAAGGATCACTTCTAGGAAGAGAAAAACCAATCAAGACAGTGACAGTAGGCAACCAAAATGCACCCTCCCAGTCCTGATACCATGTCCTGACACTGACAGTACCATGTACTTAGTTTCTATCATCAAGGTTGGATTTGCAGCTGAAAAATGGACAACCCAAAACAAGAGTATTTCTATAAAAGAGACATTCTGGCTCACCAGTGCATTAAATAGCAAAATACGAGGTGTCCAGTTTGAGTTCACACCTTGAGGGCTGTTTTGAGAACCTGACACACCTCTCCTGGCTACTATCAAGTTCACTTTTATTATTCCATTCCAGCTGAAATTTAAAAAAATCTTCACGAGTATCTTAAAAGTAGAGGTGAAAACAGCACCTTTTTTTTTTTTTCCAAGACATTAGAAACCTTTTCTCTCTGATTCAAGTGAAAACAGAGGGAAAAAATGAACTTGCACAAATTCACTCAGGAAGCACAGCAGCAGAGTTGATTTTTCCTTTAGATGGAGTAATAGACCAGACGAATCCAGGATCCCAATCCAGGTATATTCTATATAATTCTATATGCATCCTGTAATTCAATTTTGCCTTTGGGAAGCTGAGAAAACATGAAGAAATGTTACTGCATGCACGCGTAGCTTAAGACACGGAAAAAAAAATAAAAAGACAAGCAATGTTTGTCCTAAAAAAAAGAAAGAAAAGAAAGAAGAAAGACCCAGTGCAGTGTTTGTAGGTAGAAGGATTCTCTTTTTCAGAGTAAGAAGAAAAAAAAGCTTTTCAGCAACCTGGTCCTTCCATGAGTCTGAAATAAAGATGTTTCGAGCAATGAGCAGAGGTAGGGAAGAGCTACGCGGGGTTTGGGGCAGCAGCGAGCGGAGCGCGGAGCGGGCGGGCCGCGCGGCCCCGGCGGGTGCGGTACCTGCGGAGGGGC
>VZTD01004190.1:800499-854662 GCA_013397725.1 Rhagologus leucostigma | reverse complement strand
CCACCCCGCGCCCGCCGCGCCGCCTTTAAAGCTGCCGGGCCGGGGAAGGGGGACGGGACCATCGAGGGGAGTCAGCCGCCCCCGCCGCCTCCTCCCCAGGGGGGGCCGGTGGCCCTCGCTCCCCCGCCCCGACGGGCGCTCAGCCGCCGGGAGAGGGAAGGGGGCGAGGATTAGAGCTCCTCGTTGGAAACGTGCGGCAGGGCCAGGGCAGGGTTCAAACCTGAGCGCAGGGGGAGCTGAGACACCGTTCTTCCTTCACCGTAAGTGTTTGGTCCAGGCTAATTTTGCATTTCAGTCTCCAGAGCAGTATTTGCAAAGAACAGGAGAAAAAGCTCCCAGTGTGATCACCGAGGCACAAGGAGCTGCCTGCTCTGTTGCCAAATCTGACCAAGGGCATTTTGTCTGGTTCCTGGCACTGGAACTCCAGCCAGTTCCTGCAGGAAGGCTGCAGTGAGCTTTAATGGAAAGCACGGCTTAGGGCACAAAGGTACCCTGATCTCCAGCACGGGGCTTTAGAAGACACCTTTGCCAAATCTGTATCTTCTTGTACTGCAGGATCATCGTCTCTCCCATCAGCTCCATCAGGGGAACAGGAAGCCCTGATTTAGAAGAGGAACCACCAACCCACCAGCTGTACAGTATCAGGCAGGCACTGACTCACTTCAGCAAGTTCTACCACGAAGGCACGACAGAAGAGGCCACCATCACTCTCCCAAAGGCTGCAAATGACAGCAGGGAAGAGGGACCACCACCCAGGACAAAGCCACAGGACAGGGCTCCAGGGGAGTATAATGGCTTTTCTCTCCCAGAAGAGGCTGCAGCTTTTTGAGCAGGAGCACATGCTCACATACCCCAGACAAAGTTCAGGCAGTGCCTGCTGCTGCCAAATACTGCTCACCCACATGGTCAGCCACCCACTTGGAAAGTCTCAACAGCCAGCCCTTGGCAGGAACTCTTCATCCACTCATGATCAGACACACTCACACTCCCTTGGTGCAGAGGGATCCAGAGCAGAGTGTGCTGGAATCCGTATTTGAGCGGCACCCAACTGCCCAACAGCTTCAGCTGTGTTTCTTAGACCACAGGAAACCACAGTGGTCTTTCACATCCCCCCTCCTCCCTCCCTCCAAAGTCACATTTAAGCAGTCTGTGGCACCATCTAAAGATGCCCTGGGTTTGGAGTCCAATGCAGTTCCTCAGAATGTGGAAACAGAGCACAGCTGCCACCAGCACTGGGCGCACCCTGGGTACCCCCTCAGGGTACCTGGGAGGGAGGGCACTGTCACAACAGTGGCAGAGAGGGTCTGAGACCACTGCAGTTCAAAGTGCTCTCACAGGTGGCACCTGAGTTAACAGAGAAACTACTGACAGCAGGGCCCTAACAGAGCATTCTTAAATGCATACAGAGGTACGTACTGAAAATATGGTAATAACCCCACAAACTATATGCTGTAACAATTTGAATCCTTTTTTCCAGAATTTAACACCAGGTACCTTTTCTCTTCCACAGCAGAAAGATGCTTTATTTCTTCAGACATACTAAAACACTTAATTACCTTTTACCTCTTTACACCTCTTGCTACAAAAGAGGAAGAGTAGAAAGTTGTGTGTAGCTTGGTTTTTTGGTTTGGAGTTTTTTGGTGATTTTAGAAGAACATCACTGAAGTTATGGCATATCTCCAACGACTCTGGACACTTTCCAATGTAAATAATGTTGTAGTCCTACTGGGTGTCTGTCCTGCTCTTAATGCCTGAGCTGATCAGACATCAGATTTCCCTGAGGGCTCGAAGCCTCCAGTACAATTCGCTTTTCCCAGCTCTTGTGTAAGTACCAATCAGACAAGTGGAAGACAACCAAGTACTTGAACTGTGAAGGCTTTAAACACAGGCTTGTGTGTTGGAGAGAATCCGTGTTCTCCACCCACTCAAGGACTCCTGCTGAAGAATGGATCAACCACTAAACGTGAACTATGTTGGACTATCTGCAGCACACTGAAGCACTTAAACAAAAAAGCCACCAAACAGACCAACCAACCCTACTGATAAACATTTTGTAAAAGATTTATTTAAGTATCATTTATCACAAAGAGGAAAATACATAGAAGATTAGAAGCATGCAACCATCTTCCACATTTCTATTTATTTTTCTTGCATTCCCAGCTCATTGTAATAGAACTCCTGTGCCACCCTCACCTGTTCCTCAAAAATACTACGTTTCAAGACATAGGATAACCAAAAAAACCACAATAAAAGGTAAGATAACATATGAGAAAAGTGCAAAGTAAAAAAGTCACGTATATACCACATTCAAACCCTTCCCCTTCCAAAAAATGAATAAAGGCAAACTGTCATTTTGCTGCACGATCAGATTGTCTTTATGAACTACTTACAAAAAATTAATATAAATTAAGGGCACAGTCCTGCAGACACTTACAATTGTAGCTAAGTTCAATCAGAGTGGCTCAATTGGTATTATTAAAAGCCACAAGTTAGTCACATGCATAAGTTCTTGCAGGTGTAAGACCCTAAGGCAATAAAATGTTTAAGAGCATTAGGGAGAACAAAAACTAAAGCAAACAAAATCACTCTCAGATGTGTTTTGCTTAGTAAGTTTATATCAAACATATTTTAAACAGAACAGTTTGCTCCTAAAGCCCTGGATATTTCTATTATTTATGCAGTTTTGTAAGATTAAAAGACAAAACCCCCAGGAAGCTGGTACAGATGTTAATGAACATAAAAATTGCTTCAGGCAGGTATGTAGGGAGGTGGAGGTTCCTTCTCAGGCATCTTCACTGCCATTTCATAGGTTGGCAGAACATACTAAGGAAAAGACATTTCGAAGTGATTAATGCAAAAGACTTCAAATGAAGAAGAAGAAAAAAAAAACAGAACAAAAGCATACATGCCCCATCAGCAACTTAATCCTCTGTTGCAGGCAAAGTTATTTTAAGAACTTACTGCTGTTCCTAGTAAGCAAATGAGGAAGTGAAAGAAGGTGCAGGAGCAGTTTACTGCTCTGCTGAGCCTAACCCTGGGTCATTCATTCCACACCCCACTGCATCTTGACTTTGCACAGCAGCAGGAAAGGTTTGGACTAGTGCAATCAAAGCTTCCCTCTACTACAAGAAAAACATTCAAAGACTTCTATCTAAAGACCCTCCTTTTAGGCACTGTCAGAATTTAGCTAAGAAATAACCCACCACAAAATTAGCTACTTTAAATTTTTTTATCTTTCCAGTCTTTCTTTAGAAAGCTGGACTAGGCTTGGAAACATAGGCTTGGATACATAGGCTTGGATGTGGTGATTTTCTACTTCAAAATTAATGATACTGGTTCCTTTCATCTCAAAAAGAGGTTTTACCTGGGGAGGAGCTTCAAAAGCAGGGTACACAGCAATCTCTGGCAAATTTCTGTTGCTGATGTATTTATAGCAGTTCCATACACAGTTAATGAGATATGCCTGAAAGAAGAGATATTTCTTTTTAAACACCTTATATGCATTGGCTGATTCAGAAATTAGATGTTGGTTTACATTCCTATGATAAAAAGGAGCATAAATCAACTTAGGCAATACATATCTGAGGAATGGTTGCTATTTCACAGACCTGGCCACATACCTATGTTGCTCTCCATTTAGCTTTGCTGTCACAGTGACTCAAGAGAGGATGCACTGCACAGATTTTAGCAAAAGAATTCACAGATCCATTCAACTAATTTGTCTGCCTCAGCAGTGCTAATCAAATTAATCCCCAACTGGTTTATGCTTCTGTGGATCTCAGCCCAAAGCTGCCAGGAGGAGGAGGAGAGGCCAGCAGTACAATCCCACTCATCCCCCAGTTAGCACTATTTCTCCAACTAGCTGCCAGTGTGAAGGAGAGGGCTCAAACGCACAACTGAGGCAGCAGGGAGATGGTAGAGCCAAGAACCTTGAACTTCGAGTCAACACTGACTGCTGCAGAAAGAAACACTATCATGATATGACGAGGATTAGGGGGTTTTTTATTCTTAATTTGTGAAACATTAATCTCCCCAAATCTCTCACTGGCAAGTTAGCACTTTGTTGTACAAAAGGTACCAAATTTCCCAATCAATACACAAGTGTTATCTACTGTATTAGGCTTCCACTCCCTCCAGTTAAACATTCCTCTTGGATAAAGTATAGAAAATCACTAAAATTATTTTTCATAATTTCATTTTTTCTTAAATGCAATCTGAATGCAATAAAGGAATAGTATAATGACCAATGTATATTATCAATTCATTTCTCTAATATGCTTTGTCTACACAAGAGTTTTTATAATTCAAATGAATGCTTCTGTATTTAGATCTTCAGGAAGAAAATGACTGGTAATATCACCCTTCAGTAGGGAGGAAGATGCAGCTCTGAATTAAACTATACATTTCCTCATTCCATCATCTTCCTTCCAAAGCTTGCATCCTGGTTTATTAGGCACAGTGAGAGATTTTAAACATTTTGTTTAGAAACCTGTATGCATTTACTCAATATTCTTTCACTACAAGCTTAATTACAAATATTAAAATTATCTCCACATAAACAAAAAGATGGTATGAAGCCTTTTTGCATTCCTCCTTCCTACTCAGGAAGGGCAGAGCTGCATAAGCATGCCCCACTGCAAACACACAAGTTAGCTGAAGACACCAGTACACAACATATTAGACTTAAGTCATACCAGAACTGAACGTCCCAACAATTGTGCTCAAAGAAGTTCTTACCTCAGCATTAAGAAGGCAGCTGGGTTCTGAACTCAGCACTGAGAGTTAACTCAGATTGACAGCATCTTAATATTTATTAACTCTTGCAACAGACACATGATTAAGTTTTAACTTACCTTTAAAATGATAAATAAAACAAAGAACACCAGAACAATAAACAAGAGACAGCTGGAGTCCAAAGAAAGGAGATCTTCTTTGTAAGGGAAATCCGGCTAGTGAAAAAAAACAGGGGGGAAGGGAGAGAAAGGGAGGAGATAAAAATGAACATTGCACAGTCAAATATGATAGAAAAACATCCAAACTCCACACCAAATAAAACAACCCCTTGCGTAAACTACTCCCCCAAAACAAAAAGTTCCATTTCTAACAAGTTTCTTCTCTATCCTCCCACAAAGCACAGAATTTATCCTGCCCCTGTCCTGCAAGAACAGATCACTACAGTACAGTCTGTGTCCCTAGTCACTTCATCAGTCTCATGCCAATACAGATAGCCACAAGATTCCTTCTCACAGCTGCAGCACATTATTTGTACTTATGGTCCTCTACAACTCTTTAATGACTTACTGTTAATTACATCCTGTCAGTCCAACCTGTAACATACAGATTTGCAGTGTAAAAAGTCACCCCCAAACTTGGAAGAGCTGAAACAGAGCTTCTGCAAACCTCAGTCTCTTTTCTTTCCCTGATGACAGTAACAAAGACTCTCACAAACACCAATCTAACATTTAATCTGTTTTAAAAAGGACTTGTTTTTAAACATCTACTTGAACAGATCAGAACACCAGCCAGACAGAGCTTGTGGTCCCAGCTGACAGTATATTCTATCCATTGACTCTTCTTGCAGTTAAAACACAGGCAGTGTTAGTGAGAACTCCACGGCAGTTTCCTTAGAAAGTGTTGTTGCAACTTGAGAAAAGACACATAGAATGTAAAAGGGAAACCTTGGAACCTCAGATTCCATGTGTAATGCTGTGGGAATCCTTACCTACACTTCTACAGTCCTTACCTACACTTCTCTTCCCCTTCCCTACCAAATAAGGGTCAACACACTTTTAATCTGCAGCAGCAAATTTGCCACTGAGCCCCATTGCTTAAAGGGTTACAAACATGGTTTCAAGTCCAATTGTAGCCAATACAATTTAAACCAGTAGCTCCCATCACAACTCTTTACTTCTCTCCTTGGCTTTCCTTTTAGGGAGCAATGACACCTTTGACTCTTCCACCTCTGATAAGCTACCATTCCCATAACCACCTATGGCTGCTGCAGGCTGAATTCCTTTTTCTTATGTACAGGAAGGGAACTGTAGCTCAGTCACTGATCCAATTAAAACAAACTTTAATTTCAAATATAAAATATCAACTTGACCTGAATACTTACCAACTGATCCAGGTAATCCTTGATTCTGGGCAAGTAGGTTAGAGAGCTGATGGCAACCAGACAACTGAGCACAAAGTCAAAGAGTTGGTAACAGAAAAACGGGATCAGCCAGCCTACACGATGCTAAGAAGAAATAGAAAAAAGGAGGAGCCTGTAAATTATTTAGTTAAAAAAATCAAGTAGCAACTTTAAAACCATGGATTATAAATATACTTACAGCAATGGCACCATACACCATCATTGCACTGATTGTGAACATGAGGAGGGAGATAGCAAACAGAACACAGGCATTTTCTGCATTAAAAGAAAAACAGTAAGAATCAGTAATTTCCTGGAGTTGTCCCACTGCAGCTGACAGGTACCCAAGCTTTGTCCATTACTATGATCTGTTCTCAACTGATTCATCTGTGCCAACTACCAGCAGCAGAACAGAGTAGCTCAGATCCTTCCTAACAAAAAGAGATCTGGTTCAAGAAAACCTACAACTATTTGGAAAAAACCCTCTGCCTTAATCAAAAGCCTGACTAAAGCCCAGAAACACCAATTAGAAGCTTGACATAGTTTGACAGTAATGCACCATAATGATGCTCATTTGCAATATGTGTCAGTGCTAAAAGTATGTGAGTGATTAACTCTACAACTGGACAGAATCTTAAGTGAAGCTAACACAGTATCAACCTTTACACTTGAAAATGGTTTGGTTATGTAATTTGGTCATTGGCAGTGGGAGCAGTACTGTTCCTTCAGTAACACTAAGGAAAACAGGAAATCACTGTGTGGAAGGTATCCCATTATTTACAAGAAAAGGCAGCTGAACAGAAACCAATTTGTAGCAAAATCCAGGACACTCATGGAAACTGCATGATAAAGATTCTCCTTGTGCATCACAGTTACTGATGACAGAAGCACAGCTGCTTTCCACAAGTTAGATTATACTTGTTCTTTTTTAAACACAAAGAAACCAGCTTGAGAGCCTATAGATATGGTAAATTAACGGTTTTTAGCAATATTGAAGCCAAAATTTTGTGGTTCCTCTGCTTGAAAAAGAGATGATCTGAGACTCCTTTCTACTCTGCAATTAATTTGAAAAGACACATTGTGGAAGCACTTACATATCCAATTCAGTACAAGGTAATACTATCTACATACACAGACAGCACCAAGAAAGAGCCCCCCCCATGTCTGAAATGCACTGTGTTGATCATACCTAAGTCTCAGCAACCACAGGAAATGTGGTTGTCTTCTGAGGATTTATTACTCACAATATCCACAAGCACAATAAAATCTGTAATATTCTTTCATGCACACAAAACCCTCTAGCCCAGATCCCAACATAAGGAATAAGAATTTTTAAGGCAACAGCACGTAACAGAGGTTTTACACTAAAGAGTGAAGAAAGCGCCTTCAGCTTCAGAAGCATGTTTCCCTCATATAAGCTTAAGGCTACCAAGTACACCAACAGTCATTACAGATCATATGACATTTTACAGACACCTGCTGTGATTTTACTTAATATCTTAGCCTTATGAAGAATTAGGTCCTTGCTCCCACTCTTATTTCATTACTAATAAACGTGAGTTACAGTCACAGGTCAGAACTGACAGATCCTCAATTCAAGTCATTAAAAATTAACACAAAATTTTCAAAACCCAGGTTTGTGCTGTACTATTTATCTTCGCTGAATCTGACCCTCCCTAAATTTTCATGTAATACAACAGACTGAGGTAGATTAGAACTGCCACACTACACGTACTTCTGCACATTTGAAACCAAGAGAAGCAAAGCAAATGCGCAAGTTTACAGACAGAATAGGTAAAAAGCTTGACTCCAATTACACTTGTACACATCGTACACTCAGTAACAGAGTGAAAAGTAGGCTTAATTCTGCTCATGGTGCTTTCTCTTTCATTTATTCTGCAGGTGAGACTTCGAGAAACACTTTCACTCAAGTACTTGGCATCCCAATTCTTCCACATTTCTTAGAAAGATATCACGGTTTTCTTCTTAGTAAATTCACACACAATAGCACTAAGCTCTTTTCTGATCTATGAAGATCACTAAAAATTCTGAAAAAAAAGTCTTTAAACTTGTTTTCTGCTGCTTGTTTTACTGAGACAGCAAAGATAGTTAATGTTTATGGAGGAAGTGAATCAGATGTCCCACACATACTTCAACACTCGAAGCATTAGAAGGCCAAGAAATCTCATTGCTTAAGATGCTTGGGTGTAATAGGAAGTTCAAATACTCCATAAAGTTTCTTTTTTTATTATTGTAAAATAATTCAGTCCCAGTATAATTAAAGGGAAATTGAGGAAACAAGATAAGCATATTTAAAAGGTGTATGCATGTACTACACCCTAGTGTAAGGCAAATCCATGACACTGCATGCTTGATATTCCAATCAGCCAGCAGAGTTGTAGACCTACCAGCCATTCTCTCGGAAGCATAGTAATTTCCAATGACTTCATACTGGATATCAACAGTTGGCACCATATTTGGATGAGTCACTTCTACTGTCAACAAGATGCCCATCAGCAAGTTCACCACCTGAGAGAGATCACAGTTACCTCAAGGTTAACTACATTGCAACAGCTAAGATCTTTTTAATGACCACTAATAATCCTTTATTTCAGTTAAAAATAAACTCTTCCCTTTGCCTGTATGTGGAAGGAAAAATAAAGAGCCAAACTTACAGTTAAATTTCAAGCTGATTTAGTTAAGCCACTACCAAAACAACCCAAAGAGCATGGAGCACTTGCTAGGTTCAATGAATCACAATTAAGTAACTTCGCAAATTGAGGGGATGGTAAGGTTCCTAGGGATTCAAATTACATAATTAAGCTGATGCTGCTTGATGAATGTACAGGTTTGTGAACTGGAAAACTGGAAATAGTTAAAAAAAGTCAGGAAGGTAAAGGTACCGAATGAGGAACATTTGGAAAGAATTTCTGCTTTCTACAACAAACTGATTTAATTTAACACACAAATAAAGTACTGTGTTTCTGCCATGCTGCAGCTTTAATAAGCTAGAGAGAACATCTCCCTCTGCTTCCCAGATAATTTATTAAAACCTCATCAGTCCTTATCAGAAAGGTCTACACAACCACAGGGGAAGTTAAAAAGTTTCACACAAAGATCAACCCCCAAAATGAGTATGCATTCAGCAAGGGCTGTGTGCTCACCAGTCCTTCTCCTCCCTCACGCTACTACTCAAGACTCCTTCTGTTGCCGCATTTTGGTACACAGCAGAAATGTCTTCAGTGAGAGCTCAAAGAATCAAAAGTAGCTTAAGCTTCTGTAAAATTGCCTTGACAGCATTTATAATGCATTCAAGATTTACAAGGACATAGGTTCTGTTACTAATATCTGGACACACACACCAAAGGTTGCATAACGCAAAAAAGTCATGATGTATTTTCAAGCTGCAGACGTTTTCCAATCAGTATTCAGTACCGTCACCACCACCAGCAGGATCCCTTCCAATTAGCCTCAAAAGAAAAAAAAAACTGGTTTGCAGTTTCTCACAACTTAAGAATATTTGCCAGGTATTTCTTCTCCTACTGGCCTGGTTCCAGGAGTCAATAATGGTGGAAAGTCGATGTAAAATTACTGAAGATTTCATTAAGGAAAAAAAAACATTTTGAACCTTTTGAAAACTTTGAGACGCACAGTTCCCATAACTTTTTTCCCCCCTTACAGTTTATAATGGTATTTTCTTCTTTTTCTTTTTTTCCCAGGGGTTTAGAGACACATGGTGATAAGCTTGCTTGCACTTTCCGCTAAAAAGAGCCCTTTGCAGAAATGCAATCTCATCATGTATTACGCAAACTTGATAGAATTTCCAGCTATTTTGAGCCACTTGTATTTTTTAAAAGGCATTTTATATCTTAGAATATAAAACACAGTAGCCAAAACAGCTGGCAGTGAAGAACTCTGCTCAACCACCAATATCTTTAGCCTCAAAATGCACATATTTTCACTCTCACAGGACACTTCCTACAGGGCAAACTGTCAAGTTGCTCACCTGCCTCTTGTCTTTAAATCTTATTTTGCTTCACCATTGGTCTTGTGTATAGAAAACTATCATCTCCCACCTGGTTCATCCTTCTGTACTCTGGCCTTCTGCTTGCAATGCATTTTCAACCCTTCTATTTCCTCCCCTCTGTGAGTGAACTGGGGGTATTGGAAAATACCTTTGTGCACTGTACTTGTTTCAAAAAGCTCATGTCAAGGTTCAGGTCTCTGGCAGTTGAAACAGTGATCTCTACTTTATAAAGCACAAAATTCAATTACAGCTAAATAATTTACTGTTTACATACAGTCATGAGTTTGACTGCTATGATAGGCTATCTGTCTCAAGATAAGGAGCAAGCAGCACCTGAATTACTATAGAAGTACTGAAGAACTTGAATGCCTCCGAATTTTGAGACTGTAATTTCCCATTAGTCACTTTTTAAAATTTTCATCCTATCTGTGGTCTTAACTCAGCATACCAAAGTCCTTAGTAATTTCACTAGTTACTGAGTGCAGTTCCAAGTATTAAAGGTTTATTTTCTCAAACTGAAATGGTATGCAAGTAAAACAGAAAAAAAGTCATTCAAAATCCAATCTATTAGAATCAATGAGACCAAATAAAAATAGCAACAAACCAAAAGTATTCTAAACAAAAACAAACCCAAACCTCTGCCAATTAACACCTCAGGGCTTCCAGTACTCCATTACTACTGTTTACAAATCCATCACAACACTGAGCAATTGATCACATTTAACATATGGATTTCAATTAAGAGCTAGAGAGCCAGAGCCTCTATTTTAACTACTTCCATTCTTTCCCAGAAGCTTGATAACAGCAAGACCACAAGGCTCATTTCAAAATAATCAACATGTTAAGAGGCAGCAAGAATACGGTTTGGACCACAAAACACCTTTAGAGCTTTTAAGTACATACTCACTGCAAATCAAATGCATGTTCACAAACATCTACGTGGAGAAGGCAGAAAAAACGTAACTCATGTATGCCTCAGTGTAATATGAGGAATAAACCCATCACCATCTCCCCCTCAAAAAAAGGAAACCCAAAAAACCCCCAAACCTGACAGGACAGCACTCAGTGGATACTGCAGCACTCTAAGGTAACACCTCAGAAATCCCAGAGGCCTCATCCTGGTCTTTTTTGCTAGGAAATGAAAAATAGCAAAAAAAAAAAATTGCAAAATGCATGTTCAAATTCTTATTCAAAAAATAACTCCATTAAGATGAAAATAACCTTAATTTAGTTTTGCAGTAGTTTAAGGAGTGTATTTTACACTTTTCTATTTGGGATAGCTAAGTTTAACAGTGTGGTGTAGCTTGTATCAAAATTCAAATATCTGAAATTTCAAATTCTCAAGCAGAAAGTCAGCATTTATTGCTCATAGGTAACAGAAATATTAGCTCCCCACATGATTAGAACTCAAAAGACTGTGGAACTGTTAACAAGCATTAGCTTTTTAATTAGTGAGTTTTATGTCCACGGTATACACTTAATGCCTCATCATGTAAGTGCTTCATCTCTCTGGAGGCCTGAACATGAAGTCTAGTTTTCCCCAAGAACTCTGAGTGACTTGGACAAAATCAAGAATTCCTGCTTATAATTTGCTTATATCCTTTTATGAGGGGAAGGAGGGAAATTGCCTTGCACTACTACACTCATTTTCCTTTCACTTTTCCAGTATTTTTTCCCTAGACATATTCCCAAAGGAAAAAAAAAAACCAAACAAACAAGACAGAGATTCTGATTTGGTTTGGTTTATTATTATACTGAAGTAATAAAAACTGAAAAAGAGTAATTTTAAATAGGATACTTCAGAGCCTCTAGCACTACCAGTATTAGACTGAGACCAGTTACACTGGCTCATTTCTGTTAATCTTGTTCAGTAAACAAACAATTCCAGAGATCCCCCTCATGCTCCCGCTAACCAGCAGCAATTGCATCACTGACTCCAGTGCTGGAGTGTGCTGCCAGAACGCACGAAGCTCCTCCCTCCAAAACAATGCTATTGGCTTTTACACTGTTTATTGAACTCTGATCCCATTTTTGCCAGTGCAGTGTTCATGCTTCCGGTTTCTGGAAAGCACAGCCCAATATGAAAGTTTACAGGAAGAAACAAACTTCAAAGCAACACGACTGCAATTATGGAGAGAGGAACAGGAGGTTTCTTTTTCCTTCCTACACAGAACAGCAGTGGGTGTTGCAGAGCTAACCAAGTTTTATCAGTCCTGGAACTCAAGTACAATTCTGCCAGAAGTGTTCTTAACTCATCTTTTGGCAAATACACTTTTATTTATTCATCACAAACAGCAGCAGCACATGGACATAACCGTGCTTAAGACACATTTTGATCACACAGCATCAGCAGCAGACATTTTAGAAGATAGTCCTCGTTCTCTCTGGACTCACAAAAGCACACAAAAAGGACAGTGATAAAACTGTTTTAGTGAGGAGAAAAGTTAATTACATGCACAATTTAAGAGTATACAAATAAGCAAAGAATAGGAAAATGCCTAAAGAAGTGGTTACATAACACAAGTACTAAGTAGACAGAAGTCTTATCTTACTAAAACATCTGGAGTAGATTGCTATGGGACTCCATTTTAAGTTTGATAGCAAATTCCTTCAGGACTGCACTGCACCAGAACACAGTCTATGCAGTAAATAGCAAGATTTTCAGTAACACAAAGCTATTCTTGAACTAAACATTCTCCCCTCTCCAAGAAGTTAGAACCTCCAAAAAAACCAACAAAACCAAAACACACGAAGTACAAACAAAAAACCCCACCAAACCCGTAAAGCAAAAAACACCATCCTACACAGGAAGTTATTACTATTTGTCCCACCGTACTTTACAAGCAGAGATTATTTAATTGATTTAGAAATACTTCTCATAAGAACCTGAAAGACTAAGTTAGAGCTATGCTTAAATTGTGCATTAATTAACATGTCTAAACAACCTGACATATTCTGGGCCATTTCTTTTAAAGTTTGGCAGCAGACAAATAAATTTAACTTTCACTGTCCAAATTGTATTTTACCTTCAAAAAAGTATAATTTATAGCTGAACTCTGATTTAAAGCACCAGGCAAGACCACCTAAAGCTCTGTGTTATAACCTTATTTCAGCTCAAACAGCTAACAGCTGCCAGACTTAAAAGTTCTCACCCTTTCCCAGGTGACAGCTGAGAAGTGAATAAAAATATTCAATGAGCAGTTCAACAAAGTTTTCGATACACTTGATATACAGGGAGGTTTTAATACAAAAAGGCACCTGTGAAGCACTTTGCATGCCCCCTGCTACCTTGAACTCAACTCTACTTTTCCGTCTAGCAGACCGAGTCGCTGAGGTTACACGAGATCAAAGCCGCACTCCGCCCCTGGAGCAGCAGCCTCACGGGTGCCCGGCGCAGCTTTCACCCTCCCCAGCACCCATCCAGAAAGAAGGAAGAGGTGCCGCATCCAGGCAACAAGAGGAAACATAAGCACAGCAAAGGAGGTAGAAGCTGGAAGTGCTACCAGGTTTGTGGCCACGGAAACATCTCCCAGTCCTCCGCCCCAGCAAGTTCCTGGGTTTACAGACACTCCCGCGAACAGGAATGGCAGTGCGGAAGGCAGCAAAGGCAGCGAGGTGCTTTTGTTCCCCTTACTGTTAACGATTTGTGCTTTTACTTGAGGTACCAGAAGCATATTCTTGAACTCCATCCGTCAGCAGCACAGTGTGGGCTGCAGGTTTCCAAAAGAAGTTTAATTCTCAATACTACAGTGGACCTTTTCCATTTTAAATGAACTAATAATAAAACTTAATCAGTAGCAAAAGTTTTGCCCAATTTCTTTCTGGAAAAGAAATACCTTTTCCCTAAAGTTTTGTTACATTTCCAACCTGTCACCTTTTCCTCAGGTCCTCTCTCTCCAGCCACTTCGTTTGCCTGTAAATTTTTTTGCCAATTGAGGGACCAAGATGCATAAAAATAAAGGATCTCCCCATACTTGCTGGAAATAAACCATAAACTCTCCAAAGTCAAATCCCCATGCCTCTAAAGGCAGTTTCTGTGCATGCCTGTTTCATATCAACACAAAAATTCAGCATTCTTTGTTTCTTACAATCTGGAGAAGGGTAAAGGAGAATAAAGGCTTTGATTACAGCTTCAGGAGAACAGAAAAGCTATGATGCAACTTTTGTAAACTATCCTCTCATTTTTACTGCCCATGAGGGTAAGTGGAAGGAAAGATGAGGAAATTACTTCGATAAAGGGGAGCTCAGGTCCCCTTTAAGGGAACCAAGGGAAGTTAGGGCTCCAGGCCTTGAACTTGCTGGTACCGTTTTCACATTTCTATTTCGCCCTAATTCAGAACTTTATCTCTAATATTTCATCTTGACTACCACAGCTCTTTCTCAGACAGAAAGCACTCACCAGTCAGAAAAAAAGGGTGTTTTGGGAGCCAAATTTGTTTCCACTGCTCTTCAATCACTATGTTGAGAACAGATTACGGAATAACCAGAACTTCCCCTGTCACAAAGCTCTTGCTCATTTTGGAGATATTCATCTTCCTCTCAGAGGTTACACACCACTCACGGGTACCACATCTTGTTCTCCTATAAGATACCCCGAATTCCAGTTTCCCCCAGCTCTCCTCCCTTACCAACGACACGCTCAGGACTGTATAAAAGTCTCAATCCCTCCAAATCAAGAGAGGGAAGAGTAACACAATCCCTCTGAAACGCAGATGAAAACACTCTGAACTTTTTCTTCACTTTCTTTTTCCAACCACAACAAGGGAGGCTGCCGAGGAACTGCACGGCTTGGTTAGCCGAAGGAGACCCCGGGAAAGAAGAGGGACCCGAGCCGCGCTGGGTGACCCCAGGAAATCCCCTCGTGCAGCCTCCCCCAACTACCTCAGGAAAGAGAACAACTTCCCGGGCGAAGGGGGCGGGACCCCGCGGCCCCTTGGGAAAGGGAACGACTCCCCGGGCGAGGGGAGCTGGGCGCCCGCGGTCCCTCAGAGCGGCCGCGCGGGCGCTGCTCCCGCGCCCCACCGAAGCCCCCGCGCACGCGCGCGGAGGACGGCCCCCACCGCCGCCCCTTCAGCCGCTGGCCGCCCCCGCCTCTCACCATGTACCAGGTGCCCAGGATGATGGTGCCGGTGCGCACATGGCAGCAGCCGCAGCAGCGGGTGCTGTAGAAGTGGTCACGACTTCGCTTGAACGTCATGGCGGCAGCGCGCAGACCCGACCGCCAGACCCACCACCCGCCCTCTCCAGGCAGTTCTCGACACCAAGGGCCGTAAAACCCCCGACGCGCGCGTCACCGTCGCGCTGACCAATCAACCGCCGAGAGAGTGTCGCGGGGGTGGGCCTGTGTTGCCGCGGCGACAGGTGATTGACAGCACCGTGTACCAATCACAACAGCCCTGGGACTGACGCCGCGCGTTCACCTGCGGCCGCGGGGGCCGCACCTGAAGCTGAGGTGGGGGTGGTGCCCCGCTCGCCATGTTGGGCTTCGCCCACCCCTGCCGCCGGCCCTCTGGCGGTGCCTCTCGACGGGTCTGGCGGGGACACGTCCTGCTCTGTTCGCCTGGCGCACGGGGAGCAGTTCGCCGGGGATTTGAATAGCTGGAACTTGGCAGCCGGGGAGGCAGCGAAACCCTATGGGGAAAGCTGCGTTGTCTAGAGACGTTTCCCTGAAGTCGGCGCGGGTGAGGGGCGGCTGGAGTCCTGCGGCCAGTTCTGGGCCCCTCAGTTCAGAAGGGACATTGAGGTTCTGGAGACTGTCCAGAGAAGGGCAACAGAGCTCGTAGAAGTCTGATGAGGAGCGGCTGAAGGTGTTTTGCCTGGAGAAAAGAAGGCTCAGAGAGAATCTTATCGCCCTCTACAACTCCCTGAAAGGAGGTTGTAGCCAGGTGAGGGTCGGCCTCTTCTCCCAGGCAGCTGGTGACAGCATGAGAGGACGTGGCCTCAAGCTGCATTAGGGGATATTTAGTCTGGACATCAGGAGGAATTTCTTCATGGAAAGGGTGATTAGACATGGGAACAGGAGTCACTATCCCTGGAGGTATTTGAGGAAAGACTGGATATGGCACTCAGTGCCATGGTCTGGTTGATATGGTGTTAGGTTATGGGTTGGATTCGATGATCTCAGAGGTCTTTTCCAACCTAATTGATTTTGTGATTATGGGCAACCCTTAATTCTGAAATAGTAATAAATAAGTAATGTCTCTTGATGTCCTGATTCCAGCTGGGGCAGGGTTAATTTTTGCAGGAGCCAGGAGGGAACGTGGCTAGGATGTGAAGGTTATTCTATCCCACCTCACATCACTGGTCATTGCTAGGAGCAGGGGGAAAAGAGGTTTCTTCTTGTGGAGAAAACATGGAGGAGGGAGCCGACTGGTATTGTGTATTGGGAGGGAAGGCAGATAATTTCTTATCTCATTGATGTTTCCAGTATATTGTTGTGCCTCCAATTCTCAACTCCAGCCCACTGCAGCGGGAAAGAGGAGGAGAAGGGGGAGTGAGAGAGAGCAGCGTGTGGTTTTGGAAAGTCTCAGTGGGGGTCCTGAATTGGGGAGTACCATTCCTAAACCGGGACACCTGGGCAGAGCCTGAAGAGGCCTGCTTTGAGGTGCTGCCAACAGCTCCCGTCTTTCGCTGAAATTCCCGCAGTGCTGCAGAAGGTTTAGTTTACATGAACCGTTTTGCTGTTCTTTTGAGTTAATTCCTTGGATTAAAGAATAATATTAAGATTGTGTTACATGCTAAGAGGATATGCCATCAGAGGGAAAACAGAAGAGGTGAAATTCAGTCCACAGAAGTGTTTTACTTTGTTGGTGACTCGAAGCCCCACTCAAGCCCCTGCTGGTGAGTGCGTAGTGGACATGCTTCATACGTTCCACCAAAACCTGTGGGTGCTGCACTTTTTAATACATTAATTAGAAATAACGTGTGTAAATCCAAGTCCTGTCTTCATATGTGTATGTGATAAGTTTCACCACCACTTAGACACAGTCTCCTGTTCCCACATGGAGCAGGACCTATAAACTTTCCCTTACCCAATAGTTTCTAGAGACCTGAGCTGTTGATGCAGAAATGCACACAGTTTATTTTAACCTTCTACTTGCAGCTGCAAGTATTTCCTTCTTGGCAGTGTACAATCGGAGACACTCACAGAACCATAAATATTTGCCGTGCACATATACACGAAGACGTATGTCAGTATTAATACTGAGTTTTTTCACTTTGAACAATGAGAAGGTAATGAGGGTGGCTGTACTTGTCCTTTTGATACATTCCAGAGTGTACAATTAACACATTTTATTGTTTTAGCTGCTTAGTCTATTTTTAATGTGAGCTGTTGCTGAGCTGTTTGAAATTATTTACTTAAGGGCTTTAAAAGTGACCTTTTTATTTTAAATCCCCAGAGTTCCATAGTTGGTGTTTTTCTTCCTTAGGGCATATTTCATTTTTGAATAAACATGTTGTAAGTGCTGCTAAGATGGCTGTAATGATCCTATTATAAACTATTGTTTGTTTCTTTAGTGCTCCTAATGTTCTCAGCCCTGTGCACAGATGCCTAATTATCAACACTCTGATTTAATGTAGCAAGAAGGGACTAATTTTAATCAATATACGTGCATCCATGTAAAAAAATAGAAAAAAGGATGTGCATTTTGTTGTAACCAGTCATTTAAAAAATCGGTTTTCTCACAGATGGCACTTTGGGAAGCCTAAGCCAACTATTCCTGCTGCATGCATGCCTGAATTGATTACATTGTTCTGCGGAGCTGAGAGATTCTCCTTCCTGTTGGTCTGTCCCTGTGTGAAACAGGAATTCACACCACTAGAATGAGTCAGAAATGAAATCAAGAGCCCCTCCCTCAAAGTTTGGACATCCACTTGGAAACACTTAGATCCCGCTCCCAGCTCAAATGATTTGTGATGGCAAGTGTTCCTACTAAGATCTTGCAGTTGGACATTGCCTTCGCTAAGATCAAGCTCTCATGTCAGGCTCAGATTTTCAGGGCTATTTTCATGAGATGAAAGAAATCTTAATTAAGTGTTCATATCTTTGTCAGCCAGACTGAGAATAAAAATTGATGCGATTCCCTTGAGCTTCACTGCTTGTTACACTCTGCAAACAACAAAGATACTGGGAAGAATAATGTGAATCTCATTTAACATCACAAAGAAGCTTTCCACAGCAGGATAGGCTGATGTGGAACTACTGAATTTGCATAAAAAAACCTCTCCATTTCTCCTCCCTTCAAAAAAAAAAAAAAAAAAAAAAAAAAAGAAAGATTTAAAGAGCATTTTGAGAATGCTGCATTGTTTCTTGTACTTGAGGGAAGAGAGAATAGGTTAATGATTTTAGTCCTACCCTCTGTGAAAAATTCCAGTTCTTCCGTGCCACAAGCAGCCCAGATGACCTCAGGCAAGACACTTCCTTCTTGCTGAGCCTTAATTTTCTCCTTGCTAGTTCAAAGAGGATTTGTGAGGCTAAATGTATAAAAAACTCTGAGGGGCTCAGCTTACAGTCATGACAGGCAGAGCAAAATCTCAGAGAGACAGCGAATACTAGTGAAAAAACTTCCTCACGAATAGCAAAAAGACCGTGGCATGCAGGACCAAAGCATCTACAACAGTAAGAGCAGGAAGCCCTACACAGATTTGCAAGTCAGAAGAAGCTGCAAAAGAATGATTGGGATTCCTTTACCAGCATGATATTTTAACTCCTTCCCTCTCAGCAGGTAGGGAGGGTTTGATATCACGGTGTTCCTCATTAGCCAAACTAGTCAGGGCTTTCAAAACCCATGTCTAGACAAGAGATTTGCACTTCTGTCTTGAGAGGGCCTGGCAATGTTTTACCAAACACAAATTAGTTTTAGATAATCATATTTTAATAAGGTGACAGCAAAACAGCTAGAATCAGGTAAATGAGAGACCAGGCTTCAATTTCTTCAAAAATTTAAAGTCCAACACTTGCCAGATGTCAAAACAATGCACTACTGTTTTCTGCTAATTTTTGTAATACCTTAGTTTTTTCCTTTTGTGCCGTTCTTCAGTCTATCCTTGGCTAGAAGATGGTGGTTTAATGCTGTAACCACGCACTGAACTATTGCCAGGATGGCAGTATTTTGAAGAATAAGGTGTTCTGCTTCAGCATTTGCTGTTATGTGAAGGGGAACCTACAGACCCTGAACTGATAATCATATGTAGCCTTGGGCAGAGTTTATATCACTTTATAACGAAAATACTGTCTTGATGGGGGTTGAGAAACTAAGGCACAGTGAGAGGAACTGATCTGACCAACACCACTAAAGGTCAATCAAAGTCCTAGGAACATCAAGGAAGTCTCTTGTCCATTGGCTTCTTTGCCAGGCAATAAAAGGTGCAGTGCAGGACATGTGGGAGCTCCTCCATCCCAAATGGAAGGCACTTGACTATGAGGGCAGGAACAAGCTACTGCTATTTTTTTTCCTATAACTTAATGCACGTGCCTGCTACTCTGCATTCTAAAATTTAAAAAAAAAAAAAAAAAGAGAAAAGGTTAGTTAGTTTCTCAGATTTGGTTATTTTCCATGCTGAACAACCATTTTTACACTAAAAAACGCCAAGTTTTTCAACATCACAGAGAAAGTAATATCTTTTCATAGAAACTGCAATATATAACACTGTATCCCCTTAACAGAATTTAGAAAAATCCGTAGAACTGGTGCAGAAGGTGTGAAAAATACCCAGGCTGAAAGCGTGGATTGACTTTTTGCTTCCTTAAAAAAGATAAGAATGTACTAGAGTAAAAGCAAAGCATTTACATATCAATGATGGGAAAAAAAAACCTCATATAAATTAGTCAGGGGGAAACTTTCCTGTTGGTGACTCATACAGCAAAATCATAAATATACTGAAGTCAGCATTAACAAATTTTACCATGCTTTTTCTCCAAGATGAATTTTGCAGGAAAGCAATCTAATTTGGAGGATCAGTGGTTTCTTGTAAAAGGGGTAAGAAAGTAATAAAAATGTATCACAATGAGTTTTGTGGTTATTGAATTTTACTTTTGTTTACTGAATTAATCGACTTCACTTTGGATTCCTAATGTAATGTTCCAAGCTTCTGTACTGTTTGTTCTAGTTGGTTGCTGTTAACAATATGAATTATCTTTTACCAGTATGAGTCAGTTTAACTCAGTTCCAAACCTTTTAAACTCATAACAGATGGATCAGAAAGTCAGAGTTAGAAAATAAGCTAAAATATGACAGCATGGTTTAAAATTTCTCTAAACCCAGGACTGTGTTTCTGGGTTACTTGCTGTACACTCAGAT
This sequence comes from Rhagologus leucostigma, assembly GCA_013397725.1. Taxonomy (NCBI): domain Eukaryota; kingdom Metazoa; phylum Chordata; class Aves; order Passeriformes; genus Rhagologus; species Rhagologus leucostigma. The sequence goes on along the minus strand of VZTD01004190.1, from coordinate 834,201 downwards.
TTTCTGAACCTCTAACACTGCATAAAATTTCTTGTCTTCATTTAGAGAATCAAAATCTGCTAAACTAAAAGAGCTGTGGTTCATTTATAGCAGCCTCAACACAGCTGAGGAGCTATGAAAATGTCTAAAAATAACATGATCTAAAACGGTACTTGCAATTTCAGATATCTCAGTGCTTTCACATGAACAACAGTGAGCACTGGAAACAGAAAATGTCCCGTACTCACTGGCAGGCTCCCCCTTCCAGCCCTCAGCCCAGACTCGCCCCTCCATGAATCTTGGCAGGGTGAACAGGAGGAGCCTGAGGACCTGAACGCTACCTTCTCAGGGAAGCAGGGAGTTCTGGTGGTGGTTATTTCTTTACACATTGGCTCCTTGACTGCGTTTGCAGTTTGGGGTGCCAGCTGATTTCCGGGAGGAACACTGGCAGGCGGCTGTTGCTGCCAGAAGAGCTCGATAAAACCACTTATGTGTCCCTGTAACGTGCACTGCACAGAACCACCACCCAAGGAAAATCGTGCATGCAAAGAGGAATCAAAGTTTGATAGAAAATAAAGTTTACCAAATTTGTAATATTCTCTTGATGGGATGACACAGGAGTCAGTTACTCTTACAGTGGCCTTTTCCCCAGAAGACACAGGGAGTTGTTTCTGAGATCAGTGCATTACAGTGTCTATTCAGTCAGTACGGGGGGACCTTTCCTTTGCAGGAACATCTGCAGGGCTGAATGTCAGGGATAGCACATACTGGAAAGTTCATTTTGCCTTGAAAAGATCACTGGGTCTGGTCCAGTACAATCAAAGAAGACAAGGTTTCCTATATCTGATTTTTGTAGCCCATGACTTGAAAACCCTCTCTCCTCACAACATCCAGCTACCCTTAGAAAATACTCAGTGCTACAGAGTAGGCCCATGTTGTAAGCATAGTAAAGAAATTATTTCCTGCCAGGCAATTAGCATGTCTACCTGCTAGTCATCTTGTGCACATGTTGGCTGTGCCACCAATCTGCAGATTGGGTGGGACCTTGATAATTATAGACAATTAAAATGATCAGTTATGGATAATTATGGAACAGCTGGCCAAATTCCTCTCTGCAGTTTCCCCTCTTAACCCTGGCGGTGTTACACCGTGGTTTGAGTGTGAAGCAAAGCTTCAGCCTCTGCCTCTGCATCCTGCTGTCTGCCTGCAAGTAAACACAACTTTGTAGGTCAGGAGTTCATCAGTTATATAATCAGCCACATCTTAATGCCTGTGATACTATGGACTCATCATGTATGGATATGGCTCTATTGTTAGGGGTATAGCCAATCTTCCACCTTCAAAAGGCTGCCCACAAGAAAGAGCATCATTACAAAAATAGAGCAGACTGAATTTAAGAGAGAGTGGAAACTTAAAGCTGTGTATTTCATAATTTACAGCTGCTGCTGTAACAATTAACTGCTTGCCCCTAACCAGATCAGAGATGTTTGCCAGCCACACTTCATCCCACCTCCCACACTGTGGCTGCTCCAGAGGATTGATTTCCAGCCACTGGGCCATTTGCAGGCATGGGGAGAGCTTTTGGCTGTTCCTAAGGCAAGTGTCTCTCAAGCAGCTAATAAACTGCCTAGGGAAAAGGCAGAGGGTGCCAGTTGGACCTGGCCCATGAACTGGCAATTAGACTACACTGGGTTATTGAATGACCAGAGAGAATGACTCTCGATTTACTCTTCTAAGAGATAGCATTCAGTTATAGCTCAAGCAGTGCTTCAGTGTGTTGAGGGAATGTTGAATCTTCTGTCTGAGGATTTACAATACTCTCCAGCTAGCAAAGATCAGAGACTGGGAGAATGCGCACATTTAGCACATTAATTTAACCCTCCCAGAGCCAGGAGCAGCAGAGCAGTTTGATGATCTGCACAGCCTCTGTCTTAGAAGCATGGAAACCAGGGAATAACCTGAACATGTGGTGATGAAGAGGATTTTCTTAAGGAACTCAAAGGTCTAATTTTCAGAGAATCTGCAGAGACTATTCATTAAGCTGTGTGATGGTTTTTCAGCCTCTGACAACTGGGAAGTGAAAGAATGGAAGTTGACAGCAGTTGCTGAGAGCTTTGTGTTTTGGTTTGATAGTTTTTGTAAACTCAGTTCTCTCATTGAAGAACACTTTCGCATCCCTGGGAGCCTGTGCAGCAGCACTGCTGGGGGGCATGGTACAGGAAGGCTCCAGGCACTGCCACAGCCGTATCAAACAAGCAGCACCCAACATACCCTTTCCTAACTGCTGACAAAACAGATGCATCACACAAGCGTGCTGTACATTGCCATCCAATTTGCCCTGAAAGGTGCTTTTCAATTATTTAGGAAAGCCTATGATCAAGAATATTTAGTTGTAGGAGTGCATTTTTTTTTTTTGCCTACATTAGTGTGGTATCAAATAATGTGCTGCTGTAAACTATTGAGTCCATCTGTATTATTGTGGTGACTTCCCAGAGGTGAAACAGTGGAACCAGAAGGAAAATGCAGGTCTCAGACACCACTGAGTCAGTACTGAAGTCAGCAAGAGGGGTACTGAAGAATTTGACAGAAAAACAGTAATATCATTTGCTGCTACTTGTCATCAGCACCTCAGTCAGCTTGTCAGTGTTATAAGTCTGGATTGTTCTTTCATCCCAACAACAAAAGAATGTCACAAGGATTTCCTAAACACAGAAGAGTTCAGATGAAGGGAATCTCTTAAAAAAAATTTATAGTACCTCGAAACAGCTTGAAAATGGAATGGTTCTAGCCAAAACCACATGCTCTTACACACATACAGATTAAATAAAACAGCTCATGAGTGTTGGGCTTTGGACAAAAGTTTTAATTTTTTATTATAAAAACAGTGACATTTGAAATACTGAAAAATGTTGAAATAAAGCATAATTACAAAGACATCAAAAAGTTTACAAGCAGATATAGAGAAAAAAGCAGAAAAAATCTGTAGTCCACCAATCTTGTGAGCTTCTCTTATATCTCTTTTTTTTCTTTCTCTTTTGGATGACAGAGGTTATCTTCAATGCTAAGCAAAGACCATGGGCAACATCCTGGCCCCAGTGAGGTCAATGAATGTTTTCCATTGGCTTCAGAGATAGCAGAACTTTGCTCATTACCCACATACTCATTAGCACATCTTCTAAATCCTTGAACTTGCTGTACCTGTTCCTCCAGTGAGGCCATGTATTTTCTTGTTATGCATCTGCTCCAAGCCAGTTACTTTCCAGATAAAAGCTCTTTGGTCTATTCAGTCCATTCATAAACTGCCAATATTTCGCCTACACTGAGACACAAACACCAAGATGTGCAGATTCTAGGCAGTGGGCTGCTAAGTGGCATCAGTTAAGATTACCCCTCCCCTGCCTGTCTGAAACAACCCTGCTGTGCTAAATTTCAGGACACACAGTACAGCGAACTACCCCAAAAATCACAGCACAAGAGAACTGCCCTTCAACATATAGTAGCTAAACTATAAACACAAGTACATTGCTGCAGTTAATTGCTTCTCTGAAGGGTACAGCTGCTTTGACAGCTATGCAACAGATGATGGCCATCAGGGAAAAGTGTTGAGCTGCAGGTAAAGCTCAGACAAGCCAGGATCAAGGATGCAATGGCAGAAGCAGAGAGCTCTCCTCTGGCTCCATGATGCAAACAGGAGTGCAGCTGTGGCAGTGTAAAGCCACGGACATCTCTGGTGGTTATACACTGTCCTAGTGAAAAGAGTTTCACAGTATCAGCCCAAAGCCTACAAGTGTGCACACATTTAGCATGCATTGGTAACCTTCCCACACCATCTCCAAAGGCACAGAGTCAAATGCAGATGGAGATTTGAGAAACACTATCTCATCCTTCGAGGCAGCACTTCTGGGATGGGTCAGGCACAGTCTCAGGACCGTCTGAAGAAAACCCCCCAGCTACCACCAAAGCTGCAGCTCCTCTGGGGATAAAGGGCTTGTGCTTTCAGTGGTGTAAGTTCGGCATTGTTTATAAACCACAGTATTCAATTGTAACACATTCTCTTCTCCATACTATGAGCCCTCTGACAAGGAGAATAAATACTAAACTGACGTTTTTAAAAACTTCGTTCACAAATTTGTTTATATTAGAATATTCAAGTGACAAAATGATAAAAACTTCCAAACATCAGATTAAGAAAAATTATTTTTAAAAGTTACCTCAGTCTACTATAAGTACAAATGCAACATGCTTTGGACATACAGACTTTAAACTTTAGCCCACCATGAAATCCAGGGAGAAAAAAGGGTTTAGACCATCTTTCCAAATAAGTTTAAAACCTCCTTTAGAAATATTCCTTGAGGAGCAAACTAGTCTGATGTGGGATAAAAAGTATAAATATGGCAAGGTAAGAGGCAAAAGTCTGACAATAGCAGCCACCAAGGATTTGAAAGAGTTAGGAGGTTGGAGAATGATCCATGTTATTCTCTCTCTGTCTCTGAACAGTGCTTCCTTCTGTACATTACTAGCCTGTCGATGAGCTCCTCTGCAAAAATGCGAGAGGAGACCAGACTAACTGGTAGATCCTCCATGGGACCAAAGTACAATCACAGTCAGGTACAGCCCAACTATTTCTACAATGGCATAGAACACTACAAATTGACGAACAACGTGACAGCAAAAAACTGAAAGGACTTTATGCGACCAGTCAAACCCCATTCAACACCTTTTGATCAAGGGCAGCAGCTTGCAATGAACAGCCACTCTGTTTCAAAACCACCTCCTGTGCACAGCCTGCTCACTCTCTGCTCTCTCACACACTCATGCTCTCTGGCTCACTGCTCCTCTTCTCCTCTTCCTCTCACTGGGAGGTCTCGCAGAGCCTCTCTTTGCCTGGGGCTCAGCGGCATCGCAGAAAGCAGAATCCTTGCAGCTCATCGGCATGTCTGCCCCATCGGGTTGGCACTCTCTCAGCTACACAGCTCCCTCAAGTCTCTTTCTTCATTTTCTTCCTCTTCCTCCTCTCCTTTTTTCCAGGTACACCTGCCATACAAACAACAGGGGCCAGTGCACAAACCTTCCACATGCAATTGCATCCCTGAGAACTGTTGGCTTTTTGCCAGATGAAGGGAATTTAAGGGTTCTTAGACGTGTTTTACAAGGGCCACCTACTTTCAAGGGTAATTCAAAGTCATGGGAAGAACTCTGAATGTTTTCAGTGGGCTCTGAATCACTCATATTTGCTTCTGTTTCATGTTGAAAAGTGCTGTGCAAAAATTATTGTCACTTAATGCAATAGTAGCTTTTTTTTTTGCTCAGTAACTCCAAGAGGAGCAGGAAAAGGTCACAGAAAAGCCTCTGAGTAATACAGAGCCTCTCAAAGAATTAACACATGCAGCTAAAGGAGAAGCATTTCACATATTCGTTTAAATATGCATTTGTGAACACTTCTCAGATTACACATTCTTCTGAAAATTCATCAAATGTGCAAAAACAATTACTTACCATTATTGGGTGAATTATTAGCAATGTCCAAGGATTTTTTGAAGGAAGCACCGACTGCATCACTGCTATGTTTTGTAGATATCAAGTTCCTTGGGCCTTCTTCCATTCTTGTTTGCAAACCTTGCTGGGGCTTAATTGAAACAATATGCTTCACTAAGCATATGAGTTAAACGAAGCATATGCAAGTACAAAATATGAGAGAAAATGTCATTATTGTGGGGCATTTAAAGAAACTGCAGGACAAATTAATTTTTACATGATCAGAATATTTTGCCATGTTATCTACCTACCTCTTATTTATTTGTTTTAGAGGGGATTAAAGTGTTGAAATTGTCTTTCATTACCATTTTTCCCCTTGCTTCCCCCAGTGAACAGAAGAGCAGCAAGAAATACTGAGATGAAAGTACTGTCATTGTGTAGTGACACTGAAGAGTAAGATGCACCCAGTGACTGCTAAATAACTAGGAGTCCACAGAAACTCTGGAGGTAGGACAAGGAGTGTGATGAGCAGCTTTGTGGATCTGGCTTCGTAAGTAATTTCATTTTTTATGTCCATCTGAAGGATGAGCTTGCACAGCAGCATTTGAGGCACCAGACACCAGCATTTGTGGCTGACATGCAATGTGAGCTTCTTCTGGCCCATCATAAACACGTCAGAAGTAGCACTGCTGTCCTGAGGAGTCTGAACAGCACTATTAAGATTATTCACTAAGGTACCTACAAAGCTAAACCAATTAACTGGATGTGCGAGAGAGTGGCGTGGCAGCACTCTAGGAACTGATAGGATATCCTAATGATTATGTGGGTTGTGGTCAGTGAGGTAGTTAAAACCTTTCCCTTGAAATGGGAGCCTCAGGAGATCTGGGAGCAAAATTGTCCCAAGGATCATAAGAGACCACAGTGGGTGTGAGGGGAAGACAAATTATTTAAGAAAAAAAAAAAGGAAATGAAAAAAAAGGGAAGGAAATGAAAAAAAANGGAAGAGAGGAGGGGAAAGGGGAGGGAAGAGAGGAGGGGAAAGGGGAGGGGAGAGGAGGGGAGGGGGTAGCTATACTTGTCCAGAAAATCATATTTTGTGACAAGTGAATGAAATACAATTTGGACATTTTGGGAGGTCCCTCCCCATTTCTCATTTAACTGAGCACCAAGGGCATCACAGGCAAGAACTGGTCCAAAACCTAGTAAACACTCTGTTCCTTTGCACTTCCCATCCCAAATGAACTGACATTCTCCACAGCCTTTCTCTGTTGCACTCTGAGACATTTTTCTCTCAGTAGGCTTTCTACTGGTATAACAGTGGCCTTGTTTTATCTTCACTGACTTTTGGGAACCACCTTTTCATTACTGTTAGTATCTCTGGGTGACCTTTAGCTATAGATGAAACACAGGCCAATTGTACACTAAACTTGGAGTGCTTTAATCATGGATGAAAAAATGTTTAGGCAAATGCATTCCAATTTTAGTGCACAACATTCTGTAATGCAAAATCAATGTGTTTTGAAAATATGTTAGAGATTACCATGTTGCAAAACTCCACTGTTCACTGTACCCATAACTTCTTTTTATAGGAAGACAGGGAGAAAAGAGAAGAGAAAGCCAGAAGACAGAGAGGAAGAAAAGTCCCCCTTAGGTCATCCTAACAGAGAAGAATCACCCTCTGCTCATGGAAAACCAAACACTACTCTTAGAATACAAAATACTCACATGCCCCAGTCCAGCTCCACCCCTTGCTTCCTTCACTTCCATTTTCTTCTTCTTCCGCTGTGTTTTGCTTTCGAGCCCAGAAAGGCAGAAACGAATGCCTGCTTTGCCTTTTGGCAAATCCTGAAAGCATCAGAGATTTTGTAAGAGGAGTCCTGGGACAGCAAATTTTGTTTTTTTCAGGAAAACTGATTACCTCCAGGAGTGTGTGCTGACAGTGTACAAGCAGGGCTGTCTCTCTGGATAAGGTGCACACCTCAGCTCTTTGCAAAAAGCTCATCATGCTCTTCCCACTCCTCTCTGAGAGGAATATTTCCCTGGGCTTCTAGGAATCATTTAAACAGCAAGACTTCTGCTTCTACATCACCATACCACTGTATCACTGCCACCAAACCCTCTTATCAGCAAACTTAAATAAATGTCCCGGCTGCCCAAGATGCTGTGAAGGCTGTGTCAGCTCTGGACTCCACAACTCTTTTAAGGCCTGGGTATTTGAGAAGGTCAGCAGCAGCAGGGTGCGAACAGCCAGAGTTTGCTGCTTAGGACAGCAATACCACCTGGATGATGAACTCCCGAACCAGCCAACTCCCTCCAACCCATCTCATGCATCCTGCAAGTGTGTCCCCCACCTCCAGCTATCTCAGACAGATCAGGGAGTGAGCATGCCAACCACTTCCTTCCATCATGAGAAAGCCCTCACAACCAAAGGAGCCTGGCTCCAGGGCTGGACTGGAGACCCCAGCCTGGATGAGACCGACCCCTTTGGAGCAGGTCTCCCTTGGCCATCAACACCACTCTCCTCACCTTCTTCTCATCCTTTGTCTGATGTTCCTCATCTCCAGTCCAGTTTCCCCACTCTTCCGTGGGAGCCTTCCAGTCAGAGTCCAGATCAATCACTGAAGGGTCACCTAGTAGGGCAAGTGTACAAATGAGTTATGTTCAAATCCGTACTTCTTCCCAGCCTCACATGAGTAGCACAAATGCTGCAAAAATACCTTCCTGCTTGTCATCTTCTTGCTTGCCCGTGTGATGTCTGGATGTGCATGTATGCACATCTTAAATGCATTAAAATATTTAAAAATTTATTTTAAAAATATATTAAGACCGGTACATTGACTACCAATTCATAATTAGTGACTGCACTCTTCAGGACAGGAGAAAAATTAAAGAAGGGCAGAAAAGCATGTACAGAGACAAAGCCTGCACTTCAAGAAAACAAGCTTTACAAAACTAATAGGGTGGCTTGTCAAACATTTCCTTTTAATTTTATGGAGAAGGATTGAGGCATATCCAGAAACACTGGCAGACACAGCAGGCTCTTCCATTCACTGCAATACACCATCCTCTGGGCAATTATTTGTAAGGAAGAGTAATATTAGCAAAGGATTTGTGCATTCATTATTGCTCTCATTGGTGTTTTCTTTCTTACAAAAAATAGAACCAAGTACATTCTCAACTTCATCATCCTTTTCTATTTTCTTTTCTTGAATGTAAGCCAGAAAAGCACCATCCCAGCACTGATTTCCAAACCACCCTAAGATGTAACTCTAAATAGGCACGAAATAGGTAACACCTACCCAGCATCAATTCTGATCATTTCATGTGAGCTGGGCAAAAAACTTTTCAAAATCTTTTCATTTTCTGTATCTTTCAGCATCTGGTACCTTTGAAAATCTGGCTGCAAGCCCTCAGCTGCCTCTCCTCAAAGCACTGCCAAACTCTCCTCAGGCAAGAAGGCAAAACAGACCAGTTTAATTCCTTCACCCAAACTGAATGAGGTGCAAAAAAGCAGATAAATCAGCATAAGTTGTTGAAAGGACTACTTATTTATTTTTTAACAAGTTGAATGTAACAATCTTAAGTCTTATCCCAGCAGGAAGAAAGACTTAAAAAACATAACATATAATAATAACTCTTAGCTGATTACTTCTCCTTAAAAAAAAAAAACCAAGCTGGATGGAAAAACTTCTACTTGAAGCGGGGCCAAAACCAAAAGCATGCTGGGAATGATAAAAGAAAACTGTTTCCAAAAAGTTGCTCTGACCAGTTTACTGCCAAATGTTATAAACATGATTATAAACATTGTTCAAGTTTCTCAGTTTAAAATCCATGCCCTCTCTATAGACAATATGTCTTTCCTTCTTCAAAAGGGAAAGGAACAACTAATTCTGAATGCATTCCCCAGTAAAATTCCAGTCCAAAACGGAATTCAGTCTCCTGAGATGCAAGGCAGCAGCTCGGCTGATGGATGCTCTTGTGGGTGTGTAAGGAAAACAGACCATAGCTTAACACATGGAAAGCCACAACTGTTGTTTTCACTTTTTTAACTTCTGATATCTCCAAAAGTGCATTTATCTATATACTTCTAAACATGAAAATAGTTTTGATGGCAAACTGCTTGCACTGGGCTTACATTAATGCTTCACCCTTGTCACATGTGGACATGAAACAGCCAGACAGCAGTGACTCTGCCTCATCTCAAAATTACTCTTTCCAAAGTATTGTGTCCCAGGGGTATTTAAAATCAACTCAGACTAAAATTAAGGGCAGTATAAGATTCTTTACAGTTTGCTGGATTAGATAAGGAAATCGGATTAAATGTACTTATCCCAAAGCTCTGTCTTAAAATCTCTCCTCTTGTGTAGCATATTTCCCTTCCACAGTGACATCTCCCACAGTGTCTTTAAACTTTAAATGCTCTCTAGTATTTTTAAATCAGCAACTGATTCTCCTTGGGTCATCAATACTCTCACAGGGTAAAACTGATCAGAAGTTTCTGTGAACATAAACACTGAAAGGAACGTACCATGCAGCAGCACGTCCCCCTGCTCCCCATGTGGGTTTAGCCCTGACAGAGGTGATATCTCTGTCATCGCCGATACAGACCAACATCTTGGCAATTCCTGCTGTTCATTTTTACAAAAGCAATGCTGTTAAATGCCATTTTCCAACTAAGTTCTTGCTTACAAGCCACCTCAGTCCTCCAGCAAACTCCACCCAGACAAAGCTGTACTTTTCTGTTGGCAGCAAACATTTGCAGTGTGCATTTCAAGGCCAAGGTGGTTTCCATGTACCCATGCAATTAAAACACTGTTAGATCCTGAAAGGCACAATGTTGAAGGTGTCTTCAGAAATCAGGGAGAGCCTGCCAGCACCTCTGCAGGCAGAAAGTCCATCCCAGCACCAACTACCTGAATGCCCCTGGTCTCCAATCTCTCTCCTGTGTAATGAGGAGGAGCAGACAGGGAGCAGATGGCTGCACCCTGGGGGGTGTTGGGGAGCAGGCAAACAGGGCCCCACAGCAGCAGGATCTGGTCAAAGGGGACGGTCAGAAAGTTCTCTCTGCCTGCTGATAGATAGGGTGGAGTACAGTGCTGTACAGGCTGAACCTGATTATCTGGCCTGGAAAACGAAACTGGAAAGTACTGCAGCAAAACTCAGTCTGTGTCACCGAGAAGGGGATTAAAAATTTTCTAATCCAGAGTTGTACATTTGGATTCTAACCTACCAGTATCTCTCTTGGCATTCTGTCCCTCAATACGGGCAGCAGAAACCTAAGGTAGGTTCATTTGGCAGGGCAAACATCTCAGTAGGCTGCATATTATCCATGGCACTGAGCTTTTCTGTGGCTGCTGTAGAAAACCCATCCCTTTGCAAAGGGCAGTTGACTGAGTAATGAACACACCCCCAAATCCTTGCCAAGCCATCACTTGTAGACCAAGTGTAATACATTCAGTTGAAATGGGTAGATAATTTCCAGTCTAAAGCTTGCATTTCTGTGTTACATGTCAAAATTATTGCTACCACTAGCTAGGTGAAGGAATCCCTTATTTTTCACCTTCCTTCAGCATAACTCAGTAGAGGCAAAATAGCAAATAAACCCCAGACTGAAGACTTCTTTTAATGGATAAAAGCTACTGATTCCCGTAAAACAGAGGAATTAAAATTGATTGTAACCCTGGAACAGAAGGAAGGTTGGGAGTCAGGAGACATAGGATCAGGAGACATAGGAGTTTTCTTAAGATTCTGGGGAAAATTTGCATTGGCAATCAAGAAGGATTCATTGAGAGGATGCCAAGACACAGGTAAAAAGCGACTCTCGTGGTCACGAGACGTTGCATTTGCAAAGCATAATGTGGGTTTTCTGAGATTGCAGTGTGCTGTTGCCAAAGCGCAGGTCCACTGCACTTGGAAGCAGATGCATGGGATAAAATTAGTATTCCCTTGCCTTGGAAGCAGGCACAAGTGCTCTAAAACAGCCCAGCTGGCCGCACTGTGTGGGTTACATGTTTTATAACAGCAAAACTAGCCACAGCTTGAGATGCATTCTGTGGGACAGCAAAGCTGAAGTACATAAATGTCACCGAAGGGGCAGTGGCAGATGTGTGGCATAGGTACATAAAGGGAGTATTGGGAAACACAGACAAGTAAAGCTTCCAAGGCAGAGGCAGGATGATCAAGAACAACCCTGCAGAAGAAGCAGGAAAAGTGCCTGGCGAAAGCAGAGCACTTCCCAGGCTCAAACTTAAAGTTAATTATGCCATGACCAGAAGAGGTTCACCCCCCTTTCTTTCTCTTTGTGACAGGAATGAAAAGTATGCAAACACTAATGATGAATAGGGAAAAATGATGATGAAAAAAGCTTCCCACTTTGGGGCTCCCTTCCCTCGTGGAAGAGTCCTGGCCACCTCAGCCTGCTGGTGGGTCTGCTGGGACAGCAGCCATCAGTGCTGACCATGTGGCTTCAACTCCACGGCACTGAATGCCCCCAGCTAACAGAGGCTTAGATTGCTAAGGACTAATTGTTTGAATATGCAGAGACAATAACTGATGACAGAATGAGAATTTCAGAATCAGTGTGGTTGGAAGGGACCTCTGGAGATTGACTAGTCCCACCCCACACCTCACAGAGGGCTCAGCTACAGCAGGTTTCTCAGGAATGTAGCAATCAGGGTTTTGAATATTTTGAAGGGTGGAGAGTCTGCAGCCTCTCTGGGCAAACAGTTCTGTTGCCTGACCACTCTCACCATAAAAAAAAAACCTTTCACTTATGGATAAGTGGAAATTCACTTCTTATCCATTGCCTCTTCCCCACTCTCTGGGCTGACCGTAGGCAACAACCCCATCAGCTGCTCATACACAGGCATGGCTAGACCTGCTCCAGTATATCCCTGACTGTCTCGTACTGGGGAGCCCAGAAATGGACACAGAACTCCAGATATGACAATAATTAAGAATTAACCATGAGCAGCATGTATCATTAATGAATGTCGACACAGCAGTATGTTGTTTGGAAACTAGCCTGATTGATAGACTTTTAAATATTCCGAAAGTGACTGCTCAGTTCCATTTACCACTAACTCTCTCCCTCTATGTATATGTGCTTTCAGTTGTGCCAATATTTAAGCCTCAAGCCTTTTGTAAGTGAGGGTGTTATTATTGATGGTACTTCACAAAAAGATGTGGGGCAGGGAGCTGGCCAAGGCAGCTCCAGCAGCAGGGGCAGAGGCAGGAGTTCAGCATCCAGCTCCTTCAGCTGTACCAGCCTGGCACAGAACAAAGAGACTCATTACATGTACTGCTCTGGATTTGATAAAATGGCCCCAGCTCATATTTAGGCTATGAATGGCATTTCTTTTTTAGTTCCCAAGCCTGCAAGAGCTAACAGTCCATGTTTAACTAAGAGCTCATTTTGCCTGCAGCAACGACCTTAATGCCAACCATTACCTCATCTAAATTCAGGGAATACATGTCCATGACACGCCTCTCTCCTGCATCAATATCAAGGCTGATGATTCAAAGGAAACAAAAATACCAGGACAAAAAAGCAAGCTGTAAGACAGACAGAATCCTCCAAACTCTTCTGCTCCGATGTTTGCAGAAGCATGCTGCTGAATTTGCTCCCATCGTTCTACTCTCAGACAGACATGGAACTCCAAAAGCAGGGCCCTGCCTGGCTTTGCAACTGCAAATCAAGCCCAGAGCGTGCCAAGTCTGACATGTGCTAAATGTAGTGCAAGGGAACGCTGCTGAAGAGCTGCCCACACTGCCTCCCTCCATCCCGCGTGGGTGCGACGGGTTCCGAAGTTGGAAAGGGCCAGGCACCCTTTGCAGCAATGCAGGGGTAAAGAAACACAGCACCAAGGCAAGGGAATGCTCAGGGTTGGGGGTTTTGTTTTTATTCTTTTTAAAGCAAACTGTGCTATTTATAAAATCACGGCCAAAATGATGCATCTGCTGCAGAGCTTCAGTTACCGCTGGGCAGAGAAGCAAGACAACCACAATCTTTTCTCCTTAATGCATTCCACCCCTCCGGGTTCTCCTGCAGTTAGGCAATCAGAGCAGCTAGAGCATGAAGAGGTTTGCTCAGCTCATCAGCCATTATTCCTGCAAGAGTAGGGAAAGGCCTCCCAACAACAGGGGTATATATAGATACTTCACTCGATCCTGACCAAAAGGTCAAGAGAAAAGGTCATCTAATACCCACACTGTTCATGCCAAATTATTTGAGCCACTCAGGACCCATGCTTGTCTTTCTTTTAAAACTAAAAAAACCCCCATTACCAGTCATAGAAAGACTGAAATCCTGATTGCCACAGTGCACTGGAGCTGGATTCTGCATCTGGGTTCAGGGCATTTCCAAGGAAATTTAGTTTTGGCAAAGGTACACAGAGCTTGAGAAGCACCCTGCCCTCCCATGGTTCTCCCCCAGCCACTCCACCGAGCTGAGGCTGCAGCTGCCTGGAAAAGTCCCACTCAGCTCCACCTTCCCACACAACAGTGGGAGGGAGGGAAACACAATGCTTCATTTATGAAAACCAAACCCAACTTTGAACTCGTTTCACAAATTCAGTAATCTGAGTTGACTGCTCATACGTGGGGCTATTTGAAATACAGAGCCCATCCTGCTGCTTCTGGCTCAGGAAGTCCCTGACCCGCTCCCTGCAGGGTGTGGGGGGGGACTCACCCTGTGCTCGCCCTGTTCCTGTGCTTATCTTTTCGCACTGATAGCAGTGCAACTGCTGGAGAGAGGACACGGGAGCCTGCAGACAGCCTCCCTGCTGCTGCTCAGGAGCTCTAATTACACTTTGCACCAGTATGTATGCACCAAAACATTGTACCTACTGCATTATTTGTTTGTCTTCCGAGGAAAACATAAATAAAATGCACTTTCTTGCCCTTCTCAAGGGTGCCATGTGGACAGCTGCTGCCCTGACCAAGCTCACAGCAGCTCTGGGCACCTGCCCAAGACCAGACCTACACTGGATTTCTCCCTGACCAGCAAGCGAGCCACATGGGAAGCGGACCCTGATGTCTGAGGCTTAGGAAATGGACTGAAGAGAGTTCCTGCATTAGTGCACTTGTCTGTCTACAGAAAAAGGGCAGAGACGTACCCTGCCCCTGCCACGCGTCGTCTGCTGGAAGGAAAGTCGAGCTGCCATGCCAACAGCATCTGGAAGGACTGTCCTCAGATGATTTACTCTTCATGTTATCTAAAATAGGAAAGCATCTTCATTAAAAATTAAATCAAAAAAAGCCCAAATCCCAAACCTAAAAGATAATCACATATAGGTATATTCACATTATTAAAACCAATTAATCGTGCCTCTGTCTGCTCGCTATGTCACAATGCCTGGATGTTATGTAATTTAAGCCACACATTAATCTATGCTTCTCATCACAGTGGATTTATTAACAAAGGCTGAACGAGGACACTACATGCATAAGTTATTAAAAACAACTCACTCAGGAGTGGCTACACTAACAATATTCAGAAATGTAAACTTCTGGCATGTCTCTCTTGGGGACCTAAGGAAGGAGCTGTAGTTCCTGCAGAACAAAAGGCACATCCAGGGTATCCAGCTCCAACTCCCACCACCTTCGGTAAGAAGGCTTCTGCTCAAGCTAACAGAAATCCGTAATTACCAAATTAATTGCTCCATGAAAGAGCACAGGTAAGAGTGCTGCTGGAGGAAAAAGAAAAAGTTGTTTTGATGATTACTTTCAGTAACTAAAGCAACCAGTAGGATTCACATGCCTCCCCGAATGACTTACCGTAGGCCCTTTCTAAGGCCTGTATATAGCAGACTACGGTTTTCTTCACATCATAAATCAGAGGTTATTTTTCACATCTCTGATTTTTCCTCTCTTCCTTTCACCTAGCGAACTCTCTGGTTTATGCAATTGTTTATCAGTTTGATTTTTTGCTGCATAAATGCAGATGTTAACAAATATTTCTCCTTGTTGAGTACTTGTAGATTAGGAACTGCATGAATCCACCGACAAAGTGTTGGAAAATAGATGGTTAAATATGGCATATATTATATTAATTGCCTTATCTGGCTTTAGAAGCTAGTTTCAGCATTCTGGCTAACACCACACATGCTGTTTTGTGCACAGATGTCTATCTATATGTACATATGCTTGTCTTTAGCATCTCTAAAAGATTCAGGACCAGACTTTGCATTCATCATCCAGCTAAGCTTTCAGTCAAATGTGAGTTGCTGGTAGGCAGGGAATGTATGAACCAGGGGCCCTTGGAGTCAATCAGTGAGGACTGACAGTTGCAAAGATGCAAAGTGAAAGCCAGAAATGAGGCTTAACTCAATGCAAAGCGAGGAGATGCTCCATCCTTCTCAAGGCCATGCATGGAGAGGCTCAAGCTGAAAATCCCTCACTGTGCTGGATGGGAAGCTGCTGGCTAGGCAGCCTCTAACACAGCCTTTCCAAGCTGCACATTCACTCCCTCCCTCAGTCTGAAATTCTCTGAATTTGTTAGTTATCAGAACATAACAGAAACCTTCCGTGTGAGTCAACCTAACAGAAAGAATCTGCAGGGGAAGCAATATTTTTTTTTTATTTATTCCCAGATGAGAACACAAGTTTGGAAAGCGCTCAATAAAAGGTTCTGATGTCACTCCCTAAAACACTGGTGTGCTGGATTGCAGATGCAAGCAAGGTCTGCAAGGGAGAGTGACTAATGAGATTTGGCTCTGGGGGAGAAGACCCGTATGTGATCAGTGAGAGCCCCTTTCAGCCACGCAGCTAAGAAAGTGGTAGAAGAATTCAGATGGAAGTACAACAAGAGGCCACTCACCTAAATCCGTGGAGAGATCTGACAATGTCCCAAAGGTCACAGGACAGGATTTTACATCTGCAATATCCCATGTTCCTGCATTTAAAATGCGAACAAACAGTAACCCAAAATCTGATGTCATGTTCACAGTTTCTACCTCATGCTCCCAAGCTCATTACAGCCCTTCCATTTTCCCTCCATTCCAAGCCTGCATCCACTACTGTTGCTAGATAAGAATCAAGCAAGGAAAAATCACCTTTATGGACAGAGAGAGTCCAGCCCCGTCACCATGTACACCTTCTCAGCCTTTCAGCATGCATGTCACACCAGCAGGGCACTTCTCTGGACCTAAATTCCTCACTCATCTGAACTGATGTCCGCTTTATGCACTGCTGGCAGAAGTTGTCATCATGTGTTGGAATTTGGCCTTTTGAAAGCATTAGAGTAAAAACTAGTGTCCTCCCTCATCGGCCCTATACTTTGCAAGAAAACGACTCTAGCAGGGAAGTCAACCCATGTGAGGGCAACCTTAAGAGCATTTTCTGAATCATCAGAGTACTGGATTACTGCTACTGAAGGTGAGTCATCATGTGGCCTTATATACCATTCAATTCAGCCACCACGCTCAATTAATCACTGAGAATGTAGTTAAAATCAAATGCTTTTGATTTAGGAATACACTGCCTTATCCTGCTTTGAAACACACGGATATACCCTGCAGCCTAACTCTGACCACGTGTGAGCATCCTCAGAAGGCAAGGCTTTGGCTGTAAAGGACACAAACACTAAACATCTGTGGATAGAAAACAACTTGCACCCAGCAGGTAGTCTAGAACACAAGGAATTCCTGCCATAAGGAGCCCTCTTTTCACATTGCTGGGAAATAAATGACAGCTACCAGGGTCCAAGGCGGGTAGACAACACTGTGTGCAGGATGAATGTCGATGGGGCTACACTCTGGTGGGGACACAGCAATTTGTGAAGCTTCCCCTCGGCAATATTTGAATGCCAGCACTCACCTACATTGGAGAAAACATCATCCTCTGACCTGGAGGGTGCCAGTTCTTCCCGTAGGGCTCCTGAGCCTTTCAGCGTGGTCCCACACTCCACCTTGGCAAAGAAAGCACCTTTTCCACCACCACTGGTGTCCTCTGTGAGTGGCCACACCGCTCCTTTCTCATCCCAGTCGAAGGCTGGCTCAACCACCGAGCTACCCAGGGATGCTCTGCTGGGGTCTTCTCGGGAATAAACATTACCACAGGATCATCATTATTTTTAATTACAAGTAAGAGTTTGTACAGGAGAGACAACAGAAGAATGCCTGATCTAAGCCCATCAGATGTTATGACTATTTCCAGCTGAAATTATTTACAGATATGATGACAGCAAAGCAGAGCTCCTGGGATGGGACACTGAAGTGGAAAACAGGAAGGAAGGCCGGTGTGAGAAGGAAGGCGCCACAGCAGCCTTGGGCATGCCTCCCTGGAGGGGAGACTCAAGGCCTCCAGGGTCCTGCTGGGGGCCCAGGGCAGTGAAGGGAGAGAAAGAGAACAGCCGGACCTCTAAGGAAAAAGAAAGCAAACCTCTTGGACGTTGGTAGTTCAAGGCTGCTAGAGAAATCAGCGCCAGGCAAATTAATATTTTAAAAAATGACAGGTATGTCCAATATTTTTGGTCCAAGGGACTCCTAAACTGTTTTATGACTCCAGCCTTCAGAATAGCAAAGCATTTTCTGGAGCTCTGGTGAAGAGGAGACCACTGCTGACATCAGCTCCACCTTCATATACCTTAATGCTGATGCTGCTGTTTCTCCCCTGCCAGGGGACATCAATCAGCACTTGGCAGGGTTAGGGCTTCTTCCTAGAAGATCAGATCTCGCTACTCTGTGAATGCCCACGCTAACATGATCACTGGGTTCAGCATCCTGCACAGCCCAGGCTCCAGGATTGCACCAAGGACTTCCGGTGCTTCAAATGAGACTTGGTGAACCGAGCTCCCTTTCCTGGGTCAGCAAAGCCCTTAACACCTGCATGACCTTAGGATTAAACCCTGTGGGGTTCTGCATGTGCAGCTGGCACCACTGATGACAACCAGCCAACTTACATAAGAAAGAAATGTGGACCCATTTACTTTATTGGAGAGAAAGTGGAGACCTCAGCACCTCTAGCCTTTAAAGACCCTTGGTAAACCAAGAGTTAAAAATCTAAACTCTTGATATTTAACTCTGTATAATCCAAATTATAGATAAAGTGGTCCCAAGGTGCCTGTATATTTTTCTATTAAAATTTCCTGTTCCCTTACCTTTCAATTTTAATAGACCATCTGAGAGCACTTTAAGAGCCTTATTGCAGACAGTGCACTAACTCACTCATGTATCCAGCTACATCTCCCAATCCAACTACGTCTCTCCAATATCCAAACTCCTACCTTAGCTTCTAAATTACTGTAATATAATAAACTTAAATGTTATTTTGATCATTTTATCACAGATAATGAAAATGCTTCCAAATGCCTTAATTCCATGACCTGCATTCATATAGTGGTTATTACATATAACATGATTAGTAGAAATGTATATAAGCATAAGTGCACAGCAGACACCTTGAAATCCCTGGAGGAAAAATGTGGAGCGAGCACAAAGTGTTGTTTCATTTTATCTCATTAGGATAAGAGTATATTCCTGCTATAGTTCTTTAGTCTAGGCAATCCTGGACTAAAGAACCTGTTTGGAACTGAGCAAATTATGTGTGTTTTTATACGTCTATTATCAGAAAACTTCTTCTGTCAAGCCATGTAGATGGAACTAGCCCATGTGACACCAAGTCTTTAAGAGATCTCAAATCTAACAGACATCTGCTTTCAAAGTCCTGTGGGTAATGCTGTGTGTTTTAATGAGAGCATGGAATAAAAGGCAAGCTCCCAAGTAAAAGCTCCCAAAGCTGTTTTTGCTTAGGTAAATAGCCTCAGTAAGTTCACGGATTTTGCTGCCAAATGACAGAGCAAACAGAAAGATGCTGGGGTGTAAGGAGGGGTAAGAAACCCAGCCAGATCAGGTGTGTGAATTGAGCCTGTACATTTACCTTTTTGTTTCAGCCTTTCCTTCCTTAAGTGTCTCTTTTCACGGCTGCTGATCTTTGTCTGCCAAACTCCTACAACACAGAGCAAAGTTCATTTTTAAGCTATCAAAGAACTTTCTTCATTGCCTTTACTGCTTAGCACCAAGGTAAGTAGCCATCTGATAGTTTCTGATGCTGGCTGTAAAAGAGGCATTAGATCTTGTGCAGCATGTCCCCTGTATGCAGCACCTCCCCTGTGTGCAGCCTTTGCTTCCTCTGCAGAAATGTGTTACATAAGAAATCCCCATCACAAACCTGTCTGTCATGTCCTGACTCACGTAACTGCACATATTCTTCTGTCCTGTGTGTCAGCCTAATGTGACACCCATTCCCTTGAGGGACATGTCACAGCAGAGCATCAACCGCCCTGTATGTCTGATAGTGGGGAGAAGTTGATGAAAATCTTAACCATTAAATAAGACCTCAATTTATGGGGTTCCTCTAGCCCTGAACTTACCCTAAGACTTGTTCTGCAATGTGGACACCCTCTCGCACTCAGCTGGTTTACACACACATTCACTCACACCCATGGGGCCACATCCTGTCTCCATTCAGGCTCTCCGTGACCCAAGAAGTCAGAGGAGGTGCTGGCAAGAATGGTTAATGAAGGAAAAAACACAGCCCATGAAGCTGACCAAGACACTTCCTTTCTCTGAAGCATCCCTTAAGAACACATGAAGCATCCCCAAAAAACACATGAAGCCATTCAGCTGGCTCAGCCATTCAAAAAACTTCAGATCCATTTGAAGAAAGCCTCTGCTGTGTTGCCTTCTCCCCAAGCAGCCTCACGGGCCCCAGGAAGGACTCTGGTCCAACAGCAGTGAGGGCTTCTCTTGCTCTTACCACCACACTAATCACACTGTAATCTTTTAAGCCCAGAAAAGCTTAGAATTTGTTGTTTTCAGTGTAACCCTTGGTGGGGGGAGGCAGACAGGGGCTCATGGGATGCAATGTATTTTCCAGTGAAATTCTAGCTCCTGAGCCTTGCTGGCCTCTGCCAGATTTCTCTGAAGATCTGCTTGCAAACAAAGGTTTTGGCCCTGCTCACAGGTGTGCTAGAAGTTGGCTGTGAATTGCCCCAGCACCTTTACCAGCCTCAGTCATGGGCACAACAATATTCTACTCCATCTGTGTATCAGCACAGCAGAGGCCACAGGATTAGGGGAAGAGCATGAAGAAGGACCCCACTGACCACTGGGCCTCTGACCACTTCAGAGATCCTTCCTCACCTGCAGATTTTCCCTTGCTGTGTACGTAGTCAGGACCTGGGGAGTGTGGCAGGAAAGCACATGACCCATGTCAGAGACTGAAATGTTATGGTTTATGGCTTAAACATCTTTATGAAGGACTTTTGCCCCTTATAGAAAAAGTGTATAGTGTAGCTGCACCACCGAAGCCCACCCTGGATGGGCCTCCTGGCTGAAACCCTGAACTGTGAGTTAAACGCCTAAGGCAGCTTGAGATAAGGAAAGTGACACTATTGGCCAAAGCATCTGGAAGAGCCCACCACCACCTTCTGTGGAGGCCACAGCTGCAGGTTTATCAGCTGCCAGGCTTGCACAGACCCTGCACCAAAGGGAAAGGAGAAGAGAATTTGGGTGTGTGGCACAGGCTCTGGTCAGAGGCAGTGAACGCCCATCCTCTGCTGTGCAGACCAGCTCAGCTGTGGGGCCCTTCACCCTGGGAAAGCCACATCTAAGGGACATTCACGTGAGGGACAGCAGAGGGGGTGTCATGGCCCATCAAAGGTCCCCCCAAAGGGGTCCCCAGACCCTGCACCAGAGCACTGCACATGATGCAACAAATCCACAGTGTTGCACGGGAGAGTGTCAAATCTGCCCCCCTCAGGGGAGGTACTTGGGCCTTCCCACCTGGCCCGAACAGGATTCTATACTTTTAGGCGGGGGACCCTCACCACCAAGAAGACCAGATGGAGGGAAGCCACAAGACGTTGTTGGAACCCATGGAGGGGTGATATGTTTCTACTTAATCTTTGTCACTCTCCCTGTCCCCCCACACACCTCTTTTTCTATTTCTTTCTTTCTATCTTTTCTCCTTCTTTCTCTTTGCCTCTTTTACTGTTAAATAAAACATAATCGATTTTTTGGTTTCAACATCTAACCTCGTTTGGTTTTAATCACGGTTTTGGGTATATTCAAATCTTTCAGAGTTCAATCCATTTTATTCAGAGTGTTAGCTCTCTTTACTCCTCTGTAACTACACCAGATCGCAACAGCCCCTGTCCACGTAGTTACATGTAGGAAGGAGCAGGTGATAGAAATAACTCTCAAACTGGCAGCTTTCTCCACTAACACAGAACTCAAGAATAGTAGAGAAGACCTCCATTTTGATGTATTTCATCCCATGTTGTTATTTGGTAATATGCATTAGATAACAGAAGAATCAGATCTTTTGTCACCTTCCTCCTCTTGCAGTTTGTCTTTTTCCACAGAAAGCAGATCTTTTGGCACTTCCTTGTCCGAGCACTGGGTTTTTCTCTTCTTCTTAGGCTACAGTATTCATGAGATACACAGCAGAAAGATAAAACAAGTATTCGTTACATTTCATCCAGAAGAAAAAAAGAGTCAGGGCAGTAGTTTCAAAATGGAGACAACCCATGATACTCAGAGAGAGCAGGGGATTGCTGGAGTCTTTAAGTGTGTGCAAAAGCCTTCCTGAGCAAATTTTATTGCAAATTCCAAACCAATAAATGCTATTACTTTGGACCTACAAATCTTATCTGCTAGATTAGAAAGTTCACATTTTAATTCAGGTACCCACTCTATAGTAAGATTTGCATTCATCATTCTTAAGTCCTAATGTTCTTCCTGTGAAGGAGGAAAGTCTAAAGCATTTACCCCCTTTAAAATCAGGAATGCTGAAATCAAGAGTTAGGGTCCTGTCAATGCTTTATAAAACCCCTATCCCCCCCCCCCCCACTGCCCCCCAAACCATGGAACAGCCTATTTTTAGTGAAGGCATCTGTAGTTTACACTAACCTGAAAGGCCATTTTCATACAGCTTGATGAAACAGTAGTACTAAACTTAAACGGTCAATTTTGAATGCTCCAGTTTAAACACAGTGGTTCTTGACTTTTCCAAGGTGGGAAACCCCTGCCAGAAACACAGTTCCCTGCCCAGGTTCAGGGGCTGCTCCTCACTTAGAATCACAAAATCACAGGATGGTTTGGAAGAGACCTTAAAGATCATCCAGTTCCAACCCCCTACAATGAGCAGGGACACCTTCCACTAGACCAGGCTGCTCAAAGCCCCATCCAGCCTGGCCTTGAACACTTTAAGAGACGGGGCAGCCATAGCTTCTCTGGGCAACTTGGAATTTGCTGTAAAGACTTGGAAGCTCTTTAAAGCATCAGCCTCTTCCTCCACACCTGTACAAGTGCTCAATACCCAAGGAAATGTCCCTGAGCTGGAACAGAAATATAGGAGATCCCAGCACCCACTTCTGGGCTTGGATGATGAGACCATCCCCCTTGTAGTGGTACTGACAAGCACTACAGTGTGACTGTGCCAGAAAATTACGTGGTCTGATATTCCTAAGTCATCTCTTAAGTGCAGCAAACCCAGGAAGAACAAATTACCCTAAAAAAGGAACACTCTTAAAACAACTTTGTTTATGTATTGAAAGACAATACATAAACTCTAAAACTCTTGCTGGTACCTTGAGGAGCTTCTTCTCTCTGATGTCGACTGGTGTGATAACATGGCCATTCACTGGAACCTAGGAGATGGACAATAAAAAAATGCATTATAGTACATATACATGCATGTATGTGTATGTGTAAATATACATATAAATATATTTACTTCAATACCTTCCTATAATACATATAGTAGTCTGAAAGATACAGCTAAGTAACCCCCTGTACAAATCTGGGCTAGAATTTGTGGCCTTGTTCCAACTGGAGTAATTTATTCCAAATTAATTAGTGTATGCTAAGCCATTATGAATGTAAATCCAGAAACTCCACGAAGATTTATTCCAAAGCAGACATATTTGTGGTTTATCATAAGATTTGTCTAGGATCAAAGTTGTTTTTCAAATAGGGTAAGCCTGTCTTTAAAAAATAGCATAGACAGGAGAAGGCTTATTTTAATTCTTGTTTACCAGTTGGGGTGGACCTTATGTTCCCTCTCAAGTCTATCTGACCAACTAAAAGAATAGATTTTATCCTACCTAGATCCTGTAAAGTAAACAATAAATGTTTAAGGACTTTTCAAATTATAGTTTGATTATTGTCTCAACTGTCTCAGAATTCCCTGGCAATTGCCAGCCACCAGCTACATGGATGGGAGGGTGTAAATCTGCAGCTGAGACAGCAAGGGCTGTGCCAGCAAGGGCCACTGCACAGTGAGCGGAGCCAGCAGCATCCAAGACAAGGCAGAAGCTCCCTCCACAGGTGCCTCTATTTCTCCCTGACAGACACAGGACCTCGTTGCTGGATGTATGGCACTTCACTGCCTTACCCAGGTTGCTCTCCGTGTGCAATGCAGCCACTGCTCAGCACTGCCCAGGCTTCCTTCAGCCCATCAGACCTGTTGGGCTGCCCAGCTGATCCCACAGCTCCCAGCAGGGAGCCTGACTCAGGCTGTCACCCTAATCCCTGATCCATCCTCCTCCTCCTCTGCCTGGGGCAAGGTGATCCCTGGCAGGTGAAGGCAGCCCTGCCCGGAGCAAAACTTGTCTGATCCCTGTTGAATTCGGGTGCCCACAGTCCTCTCGGGGAAGGGAAACCTGCTGATATTTCCTCCTGTCTCCTCCTCCTCTCCTCTTTGACAAGTCATCTCTGTCCCTGAGGCACTGTGGCAGTGATTAGTTACCAGCAGATAAAATCCTGTGGGTGACTGTCCATGTCTGTCCCCAGCAGACCCAGTGGGGCTGCAGTCCTTCAGACTCTTAATGCTCATCTCTTTGATATTTTCGGGATTTTAGAGCTATTCGTCACAAGTCTCAGAAAGGTCTGATTTGAAGTGCATGGCAGGCACCTGTATGCTGGCAAATACTTCATCCCTGGAGGTGCTTGCTTGGAATCCCAGACCAGTTACAAGCCCATGGTGGACATGCACCCAGCAGGCTGGTTCATCTCATGTTCCACAATTATTAGGAGAGGAAGCCCCAAAATTGTGGACTTTGCACACAGACAGTACTGATTCTGGGTCTTCCAGTAAAACATCACAGTAACAGGAGGCAAAGCCCCTGCGTGTAATATCAGTAATTCCACCAGCTTCACATTATAAGCTTAAGACAAAATGGTCCACATCTTCTCTGTCTCCCTCAGCTGTCAAATGCAAACAATATAATTGTTTACAATTATGTTATTCTGAACATTAGTAAAATAATTACTTGTCTGTTAAAGCCCAGCAACATTTGTTAATAGCTAGCAAGGCTGTCTTGTTTCTTCCCACGGGCTCTCTCTTCTAAGACTCTCAGGTTCATTTACTAAAGGCACTCCATAAACCCCACCACCGAACAAACCATTTTCCATCTCCTGCTCTGCTCAAGGAAAAAATCCCACTCCACCTGCAGCAGGGAGGGAAGCAGCCTCTCACATATGGCGTGGGATATAAAATACAAAACCAGGGGCATTTTGGTGAAAATTTGAACCACGTAGATATGGAAAATCCTGAGCTTACAGTATTCTTTCTTTCTCAGTATATGCTTCTGCCCATTTAAGTGTGTGAAAATACAAATAAATCTTGTCTCAGTGGACAACAATTCCTATGCAATATAGAATGTTGGGGGAGTGACTTTCCATTATATGACGGAGAACGTCAGGAAAACTGAATTTTATCAGATGAATGCAAAAGGACATGATTGGGGGAAGCCACACAACATGTAAGTGGAATATTCCTTCCTAATGTCATCAGACCCTGGTGATTTCCCAGTTTTTATAATGAAATCTTCACTATTTCCTAAAGGCTTTGCAAATGGACCTCCCAAGTGAAGGCACTTTGAGCAAGACTGCCACCATGGGCACAGAAATAGCAACACCAGCTTAGAAGGCAAAGAGGAGGATGCTTTTTTGCCTTCTTTCAGACACACACAGATAAGAGGGTAAGAGACATCCCACCTCCTGTTAGCCTCTCTTTATATCAAGATGCTTCTGCAAGCGTGAGGGACTACAGGCAGAGACAAGCAGATGTCAGGATTAAGGACATGAAACTGCCTTCCTCCCCCAGGCTGGCATAAGCGAGCACAGCCCGAGGCTGTACAGAGCCCTCACACAGGCAAGAAGAGCTCTAGAGGGAAAATGTTGAGTGCAGTAGAGGATTAGGGAAGATGCAAACTGCATTGGCTCTGACAGACTTGTCTCAGCTGGGGCAGGAGTGCTTTCCTGGACCTTCTCTCCGTATAAATGACAGCATGCAGGGAAATGGAAAAATTGCAGCATTTTGTTTTAATGCTTTGCCAACCTGACAGCTGCATACTTTTACCAGACAAGCACAACATTTGCTACCTAAATGATATTTCATCTGCTAGACAAATATCCCCCTCTCTCTCGGTCACTGACTAGGAGGTTAAAAATATACTGTTGACAGTCATTTACTATGTTTCAGGGGTCTTCATGATGACTGAGTGGCTCTTCAGCCCTAAGTGCCCACCTGGGACTCCTGAACCTTGTTGCATCCTTCCTAACGAGCAGCTGAGTGCAAAAAAATACCAGACTTGACCACTGACTGATGCTCAGCAAACAGCCCACCACTGTGGTGATGCTCTTCTTTTGAACCTGAAATATCTCTTGCTTCTCTGCCATTCTTCAGTAATAGCAGCAACTCCCTTCCTTTCATCACCAAGAATTTTTACTGAGTTCTACTTCCTTTCAGTGGAAATGTATTATGTTAGCCTGACCTTTTGTATTAAATCCTGCCCTTATCCAACCCTTTTTCAGGCAGTAAGCTGGCTGTGTGGCTGAGGAACCCCACCCTATCCTATTCTTCCCTTTTGAAGCCCTTAGGGTAGGGGATTAGTCATGCCTCTTTATCGTGCCATTTGGCCACTATGAAAAGGAAAAAGGAATTTTCATTATTTTATTTCATTTAACCTAATGGAATCATTAAAGAGAAATTAATATTGTCAGGGAAATTCTTTTCTTAATGAAAAATGTAGTTTTGTACAGGGAAAACACATCTAAACCCACCACATTAAGTGACTATATTAAGTCTAAAGTGCAATTCCAAATACATCAAATATATGCAGAGAAACAGAATCAGGACTTTTAGTGGAATCAGACTTAGCATATTAATTTCTACTCACATTCTGTGGAACAATAGAAAGATTATTTTTAGTTCATGGCCATTTGGTTCGTGACCCAGTGGAACAGGATTTCCCCCCCACCCCCTGCCTTTTTCTTCCCTTTTTAATGTAACTTAAGGTTATATTTCTGATGATTGCTCTGAAACTAGCAATTTCTGATTCTCTTCAGCTGGTGTTTAATTTATTTTATGCTGTTAATACAGTTCTACATAAAGTTACAAAGAAAGGAGGCAAAGTGGTACATCTCCAAGTGCTAAAAAATACTGGGTTTAATTATTAGTATATAGACCTTGTATTCAAAGCCATAAAGCTGTACCCCTAGACACTTACCTTCATGCATGTCAATAGTTTTGTTAGACTAGTCATTTTCATAAAACCCACCACCTTTGTAAGTGTCTATCAGATCATGCAGCTTGCTTTCACATCTCAGTGCCACCAAATGGTTAGAGGATTAATTAAAACTTATGTGAATATCAGCTTCAGGTTCACTAACAGCCCTTTGTCCCTCTTGGGGAAGGTGCTTAAAATTGTCTTCCTCAGGAAGGCATGGAAAGATTTGCCCAGTAGAGGGATACTAGGACAAAATAAACTCAGCCTATGAAACCCAAAGGGAGCTATTATATGCTTCACACATTGGAAATAAGGGAATTCATTTAAGAACATGAATAAAGATTCAGAAAATTGTTTTCAGCTACCACTTTCAGAAAACTCAAATTAAGTGGGTTGGACACTGGAAATGAAAGGAAGCAAAACTACCCCCTTCTGGCAGGGGGTCTGTGAACACAAAACCATTTCCAGATTTAAGAAATACTTCAATTAAACTGTTTCTTAGTGCTCATTTCCAGTGCAAAAAAAATGGGGGTTTTTTCACTTTATGTTACAACACAAGATAAATGTGGTGGATTTAGACCAAAAGGCAATACTGGTATGACAAAAGTAACACCAACATGCACTAAATTGAAAAAACAAGGGAGAGGGTGAGAGAAAAGAACAAAAAGAAAAGGACTTTCTAAGCAGGCAGTAAATAACCTCCCTTAAACATGCTCTGTTATAACTGAACAAGGTATCACTGCACTCCAGCTTTCTCGGTAGATCTTCAACAAGCTAAAAAGTGAGCAGGAATTCTTCATCCCTCTCAGCATCCTCTGGAAGAGCTGGTCCTTCTCCCTACACTCCGTGCTATGAGTCAGATATTTGCAGCACCACTCGCAGTTCGCTGTTGTCTCTCCGCAGATGGGTTCTTGTCTCCTGTGCACAGAAGCAGGGGCTGGGCCACAGGGTGAGCAAACCAAAGTGCCGCTGCTGCGGCCAGACAGGAGCTCGCATTTCCCCATCTGCAGTCAACGAGCAATCGGGGAGACAAACACGTTGGGAAATAAAGCAGTGCTGGGTTTCATTAATTCTGATTCAGAGTTTCATAAATGGAAGCAGACATCCTGGCCAGTCTGGCTTTGCCACACGGTCTTGTCCTGATGATGGACTTCGTTCTGGGAGACTTGCTCCCTAAACCAATGGGAACCAGGTGAATGGGAAAAGACAAGCCTGCATTTGTCAGAGGAGAAAGGAGGGGGTTTAGGCAGAGGCAGAGGCCACCAGAGAAACAGGAAAGTACCAGCTTCAAAGAAAATTACTCATTCAGTCTTAACAGCTAGCGAAAGGACAACACAATGGCAATTTCTGCTGAGGTGACAATGAAAAGCCAAAAAAAACCATATTGGGTTTGTTAGCATAGGAAACTGAGTGGCTCTCCATGCATGGCAGAAGAACATAAAGGAACTTCTTTGGGACATGGCTGCTCACAACACTACACAGACATATCTGCAAAGGGGGTGGTAAAGAGAGCAGCATCTTGGTTTGTGATCAATACCGTAAGTATTAATAGCTATTATTGGTATGTGGTAATGCAAAGTTTTCCCTGGCAAAATCACTTCAGACAAATGTGTTCCCAGCAGGAAAGAAGAGTCTGTTGGAAAGGAAAATTATGTGGGAAACCCATGCAATGAATAGGCAGAATTATACAAGAACTACACACTAGGAATACATGAAATTTTCCCTTAAGGCATCTACCATAGCTAATAAAGGGGTGGTTCTCCCATCAAATGGATGCTTCAAGAACCTTGTGGAAAAGGACCTGGGCCATCAGCACAGAAAACCCGCTCCTCTGCACACATTCCCAGGGATGAAGTTGCTCATAGGGACCCCTTGAGCACAAACACAGGTTGATGACAAGAAGTGGGAGCCAGGACTGCATAAGTAGCCACTCATATCCAAAAGCAATTGCAAGAGAAAATGTAGGGAAACAGCCTTAAGATGATGCTGCCTACATTATATATCATCCTGCTGGCCAGCCTTCCCTGGATACATGAGAAGCCACACAGCAGCCATAAACATGAGGAGCTGACAGGTACCTGCCTCAGTTCAGCTGCTCTCATCATCCGGGGATAATAACATATCTGGGGAGTTTCTGCAGTGTGAGTAGATTAAAACTACCGTTGTGAGACGGGATGAAGAAATCAGTTTCCTGGGATCTTCTATTCTGATTAATTAGAACACCATCTCAACAAGGGATAAAGGCTCCATCTTAAGGAGGCAATTACCAAAGTCCAGCACCTTCCAAGATACTTTCAAAATCAATTCTCATCCAAGACAGCTGTATAAAACTAATTGTGCAACTGTGTTGCTTTGGCATGAAGAATACTGTGTAACCTGAAAAGGTAAAAGTAAAAGCCTATTTGCAAAACTCTGGAGCTGAAGGGATGGATCTGTAGTTCTGGTACTGTTAAGCAATCCCGCAAGAGGCAAAAAGTATCTCCAGTTTATAAAGACACTTCTGAAAGGCAGAAAGCTTTCTTTTGGAATGTATCAGATAGTACATATTTTTAGAAGCTGCCTAAGGAAGATGATGTCACTGCATTTGTGAAAAATGCTGTTCTTTGCAACTGACCAATTTGCAGAACAACCCAAAGACTATGAATAAACACAAACCACCAAACTCAACAGCTGTCCTATTCATATCAGTTGGCTTCCAGCAAGTCTCATTAGAAATTTCTCAAAAGAAATTAGGGAAAAGGCAATCCTGAAAAAGACTAAACACTGTCAGCATAATTTCTAGAGGGTTTTTTGGTGTGTGTGGCTGTGTGACAACAGCCACAATATAACTTGTTTTGTGTGATGCATAATGAGATCACATTCAAACTGTGCTTGTATGATTGTGTGGAGGCCATGTATCCATTTGAACAAAGCAGTGGGTGAGAGGCTGGACATGACCTGGCCATGTGCTCTCACAGCCCGGAAATCCAGTTGTGTCCTGGGCTGCATCCAAAGCACCAGGTGAGGGGGGGATTCTCCCCCTCTGCTCTGCTCTGGTGACATCCCACCTGCAGTGCTGCATCCAGCCCTGGGGTCCCCAGCACAGAAAGGACATGGACCTGTTTGAGTGAGTCCAGAGGAGGGTCACCAAGATGATCAGAGGGATGGAGCTCCTCTGCCATGAGGAAAGGCTGAGAGAATTGGGATTGTTCAGCCTGGAAAAGAGAAGAGTTCAGGGTGGCTGTCCTGGTTCTCGACAGGGCAGGGTTAATTTTCTGCAGAAACTGGGAGGGAGCATGGCCAGGACCTGGAGGTCATTCTATCCCATCTTACAGTCATTGCCAGGGGTGCCAGGGGAAGGGGACTCTCTTCTGGGGAGAAGGGGTTCCTTCCAGTCTGGTATTGTCTATTGTCAAGGGGTTTCTGTGTGAACCATTTCTTTTGTTGTATCCTCTGTCATTAGTATTGTTGCTGTTCTTGTTTGTTTTCTTACTTCGTTGCTGTTTCCAGTAAATTGATCTTATCTCAGTTTGTGATCTTTACCTTTTGTGCCTCCAATTCTCAGCTCCATCCTGCTGCAGGTGGGAGGGGAAAAGCTGGAGAGCAGGAGAGAGCAGCATGTGGTTTTAGAGAGTCTTGGTGGGGGCACTAAACTGGGGACTACCATTCCTAAACCATGACAGTGATCCAACTGAGGCCTTCCAGTACCTGAAGGGAACTTCCAGGAAAGAGAGGACAAGACTATTTACAAGAGCATGTAGTAAGAGGACAAGGAGAAATTAGTTCAAATTGAAAGAGAGGAGGTTTAGAACAGGTATTAGAAAGAAATTCTTTACCGTGAGGGTGGTGAGACACTGAAACAGGTTGCCCAGGGAAATGGTGGGTGGCCCATCCCTGGAGGTATTCAAGGACAGACTGGACGGAGCTCTGAGCAACCTGGTCTAGTGGAAGGTGTCCCTGCCCACGGCAAAGGAGTTGGAACTGGATGATCTTCAAGGTCCCCTTCCAACCCAAACCATTCTGTGATTCTATGAAAGTTTGTTCAACAGACTTATCTCACATGGGCTGTGAGATAAGCCACTCAGTCTGGGTCTAAGAGTGCACAGTGGCTCCTGGACAGTTTCTGGCTGCCTATTGCTATGGGGAGTAGGGACACACAAAGGGAAGAAGATCAGTCCTACATCAGACAACTGCAGCCAAGTAAGAGCAGATTTCAAGGGAAGGCAACCTTACAGCCCACCCATGGGGCAGCAACTGGGAACCACTGGCAAACATGCATTCCCAAGCTGAAAAAATAATTAACCACCTAGGTTCTTTTAATTAAGATCTTGACTTATCCACCACTCCAGGATATGCAGATGTTTGGCTGCTGGGATGTATCAACACACCTGAGCACTGGAGGCAATTTGT
The DNA here is from genome assembly GCA_013397725.1 of Rhagologus leucostigma. NCBI lineage: Eukaryota > Metazoa > Chordata > Aves > Passeriformes > Rhagologus > Rhagologus leucostigma. The sequence goes on along the minus strand of VZTD01004190.1, from coordinate 802,841 downwards.
GTCTTGGTTTCATACCACAGCAGGCAGCAGAGAGGGGCTCCCATCCTGTAATACCTGCACACCCCATCTTATCGCATTGGCCATGTCTATGAATGGGAGACTTTGTTATTAATAACACCTCTGCCGCTTTGGTGGAGATTTTCATATGCAAATTTCAGCATATCAAAGGTGTTTCGCTGTTCTGGCATCCTCGCATCAGCTAAGTGCCAAAGCAGCATGCAGCGTTTTACACTTACGTAAGGAGATAAAGTTTTTGCCTCAAGGATATGATGTTCCAAAGACAGAGAGAACATGATGGGAAATGACAAAGAGCAGTGGAGAAGACAGTGTGGGGAAAAGAAAACAAAAGAGACAAATAGAGAAGGGAAAGGCCACGGTACTGTCATGGGAGGACAAGCCTCCATTTTTCATTTCAGTATGTAAGATGCTTTCTCTGGGTTATCTATCTTTAGGATCTTTTAAGTTATTTTTCTTGATCATCCTCTTCCAATCCTCCACCTCCTCAGGACCATGTTTTCCGTACTCTGCACAATAATCAGTGAGTCTCGTACAGAGGATGATGCTACTGTGTAAATGCAAGTGCTGGAGCCCAGTCCCTAAAGAGTAGGAATAGCTCAGCACTGGAAAAGAGATTAATGGCAGAAACTGCTCATGACTGTAAACAAATTTATCCCTTCAGTTTATCCCTCCTCTTCTTTGGTTTCTGTTACTTGGGCCTGTGAGATGCAGCATCTCTGACTAGAAGATATTTATTCAAATCAATGCCTTCAGCTTGAACTAATAGCCCTGCCACTATCACAGCACATGGATTGTCTCTGACACATTTCTGTTTGTGAAGAATAAAATCACTTATTTTATAGCACACATTAAAAAAATCCTTTTTGTTTGATCCATGATTTTTTCAAATTCATTTTGTTTGTTTTTCTCAGAAATGAGATCTAGGAGATAATAGTAACAGATTGAACAATAAAGTGGGTGTCTCCCCTTTCTGTCCCACACTGCTTCCAGTATTGATGGCTCTGGAAAATTTTCATTCATTCTGCAGCCAACTCAAGTTATCTAGTATTGATGATTATAAAGCTATAATAAAATTCTTACTGAAATCGCTCTTCACCCCTTGACACAGGCAGCTCTGTTCAGATTGCTTTTGGATTTAATTGTTCTTTACTAATTTGGGGTACTTGTGCTGTCAGGTCAAGATTCTGCTCTGATCGATGAAAGAAAAAAATGCCCTAAAATGGAATAGTTTATTAAAAGATAACTATAATACAACTAAAAGCTAAAACTTCCATGACAAAATAATAAAACCTTGAAAACTAGTGTTACAATGGAAAGCTTGACACATTTTTGTTTCTGAGGAACAAAACCACTTAGAGTACACTTTTAAAAAAATCCTTCAAATTCATTTTGTTTGTCTTTCTCAGAAATGAGACCTGGGAGATAATAGTAACAGATTAAAATGTTTAAAAAGCTCGATGTATTAATTTTAAGTACATACTTATGTTTGGTAAGCTATTCTGAGAGCTTTACTTTCCATATTGCAGTGCCTCGGTGAAATTGTTTTCTGTAATTTACGCTGAGGTTTTCTACGGACAGCTCACAGCATGTCAAAGCAACAGAGTCATGACAATGTCATACAGAAACTTCAACACTGCATCAAATCAAACTCACAGCGTATATTCAACAGGGTGGCTCACGGTCATCAGCAATGTACTAATGCAATAACAGCAGAGCTTTGATTTGGAGTAAATATACATCATTAGCACATTGCATTAACACCGTAGTATGGATACTATTTTTGTATATTCCTTCTTATTATGATAGACATTAACTGGAGTTTTCTTAATTCCCTGCAAATAGGATCAATCTCATGGGGAGTTATGCTGTCAGACAAAGGCAGTGCCAGCAACCCCCAGCCAGGTGCTCGGGCAACCTGCTGCCTTGCACTGTCATCTTGATGGCACCACAGGGTTCAGCGGAAAATGCTGAGCCCCTCACCCCTAAGTCACACCGAGAGGTTCGGGACGGTGCGTCTCTGGCGGGATGGGATGAGATGGGATGAGACAGGGTGAGCTGGGATGGCAGCAGCCCGGTGGGGCCGGACGCAGAGCGTGCAGACCGGGCTGTCTGCAGGGCTGTTCTCTGCGTGACAGGCGGGATGAAAAGGTGCCGGGGAGGATGCTAGTCCCGTCCCGGGGAGCGGGCCAGGCGCGAACCCCCCTCTAGCCTTACCTGCGCCGTGCGCCTTTGTTCCTCCGGCTGCCGAGCCGGCAGCGCCCCGGCCGCCCGGCCGCCGGCCCCCGCGGGGCCATCCTCCTCCTCCTCCTCCTCTTCCTCCTCCT